>KZ072067.1:21144-41458 GCA_002091845.1 Anopheles cracens
CACATCGAGGTCCGAGGTGATAACGCTTTCAACCGGCTGAAGAATCAACCCGATCGAAAGAAAGAGATAGAGAAAGAGATAGAGAAACGGCGCTAGACACTGGCAATGGCTGGGAAAATGAAATGAGGTGGAAATTTGTGATGGAAAATAAAAATATGAAGTAAAACTTCCTTTCCACAGTGGTGGGCGTAGCGCACGATCGCAACCTCATTTCCGTGCCTGTGCCTTCCTGTGGCCATTGTGCTGGATAATTTCAACGGAACGATGCAGTTTCTGATGCAGGTACTGGTGCTGCAGAGGAGAGAGTCTTCCTGGTAAAATGTTCGTTCAAGGATGTTTATCAATGCACATCTTGGCTGTTTCAGAAACGTATAATACGATTCATTTGAGGGTTTTCATCTTGTGAGAGAGTTGATTGTTCTCAGGAATGAGTTTCAATGTGAAATTTGTTACAACGGTGCGTATTTTTGAGTGAAGATCGAGACCAAAGAAGGATACGGTCTGATATTACGGCGATGAATACGGTTGATTCTATGAATAGAACTGCTTATTATATATTTCAAAGTCTTTCAAAGTCCCTACAGAATAGTTTTGTAAAGACTTAACAAATCGATCGATCGTAAGGCGCTCTGTTATGCAGTCTACATACTTTGTGGCTGAATCATTATATTTCACCCAAAATGTATGCAACATGTATTATTTAAAGCATTGTTCAACGTTGGATAATATTTACTTTCTATTTACTTGTTATTTGCTCATTAGCTATTATAAATATTTATTAGCTTTTACATTGGTTACATAAACTGAGGTAAATATGGAAAAAATATAGTGAATCTAATATTTTTTTGTGAAGCTTCAGAAACTCTTCCCTCTTCTTTCAATGTTCCAATTCCTGGCAGTATATAGGATATCCTAATAAATGTGCGTGCGTTAACGCCTTCTACTTAGCAGAATAAAAATCCCTGGAATGTCTGGCTCCAACCGGTTGGTGTAGCAATAATGGATTTCAACGTAGTTCTAACAGTCCCCATCAATCCGTTTTCATGCATTGAAATCCTTCTGTTTTCCCATTCTTGTATACATTCTAAATCACTATAAGTCCAGAGACTGTAAGCTTCCGGTTATAATGCGACATAATTCGCGACATAATGTCAGCCATAAGGCGAGGTCTTCCTTGAAATAATGTTTAAAAATAATACCCCTATAATCAGCGAACGCAACGATCTTAAGTATGCTTAACGTTCGATGCTTAAGTACTCAGCAATGTCTTGTATAATGCCAACGTAAGCATACCGATCAAATCGTGGATCGAATCCTGAGCACCACCGTTTTACAACTTAATTTTTCGCTTTATGTTCAAATCATGTTTAAACTCTCGACAAGCGAAACGAAAACATTTGCTATAAAAATAACCGTAAACTCAACCAATCGCGCCCCCTCCCTGCTAAGCAGGGTGGCAACTGGAAACTTTCCAATCAGTTCAGCTCTCACCATTGCGTGTGTAGGAAGAGCGAACAAAAAATCTCCCTCGTACCCATTCCCCTATGCCGGATGCAGCGACGTTGGCTGTGTAGACAATCGCTCTGAGACATCCTCCAGATGGGAGGAAAAACTTCAGTCGAAAGTTTTCCCCGGTCCCCCGGTGGCTGCTGCTGGTCAAATCCTTATCCTGGTGCGAAGTTCAGATGCCCCATTGTGTTGGGACACGCTAGCGCCAGAGGGTTTGAGGGGAAAATCTTCGGCAAAGTGTCGGCCAGCTGTGGGAGTTTTTATCACTCCATGTGAAAACACTGTGGACCATTATTTTGCTCGGCCGGTTTGAAAGCTTTCTCCGGCTCGAGTGCGTTGTTTGTGGGAGGGGGTTTGATTGGACGGTAAGCGCGAGGGGTAAGTAGAACAAGCGACAAATTGTAAGCTGCCAAGGATATGCTGCCAGGGCGGGGTGAGTGTATGTATGTTTATGATATTTAAAGAAGAATAAAGACAACCATAACTTGTGCATAAAGGATCGACCGTGCTGCTTCGTACTGCTTTGGATTTCGAGAAGCTTTCGTTTCGTTTGTATAGGTTTCACACACTGATGGTGATGCAGCGTAGAAGACGTTCTGTTTTAAGCATCGTCTCACCGATCACGCCTCACTGTCGTAACGAAATGGTCGTACTAAATCATATTGAACTTTTGGGCAGGGTTTCTGGAGCTGTTTGATACTATGTGGTAAATTTAATTAAAATGTTAATTCAACAGCATACCATAAATTAGGGATTGAACTCAGAGACTATGTATAACCGGTGATATTTTTTCGAAATTGTTTCAATATACAATTCAGCTCAGTGTGGCAAACTCTCCCCAGAATCAACGCAGATATAGCTGGAACTAAATTAAGTTTAATATAACGCCTGGGTTCCTGAAGACAAATTGAAGTCGTAATCCACAAATGCATATCATTGTACAATAGGACTAGCAGCTCAACATTGAATATATAAGGGTATATAAAGTAAAAACCGTTAATTTTTTATCCACATTCGTTATATTTTATTCCAAATTATGCCAAACGACCTACTACTTGATGCTCGGGATTACCTAAACATATAGTTTTGTTTAAAATAAATCAGCAACCTAGCGCTATATGAAGCAGAAACACGATGCCACTCAACATTTTTTCAATGGCTTTTTGTTTTTTTTAATTGTACATGATTCAAATACTCACTAAAAGCTGAGTCACATAAAGTATTCTAGAAAATAAAATACAATCACTTGCAAGTCCCGCTCTAGAATGTGTTTGTGTATATTACATGAATAAATATATCAACTAAGCTCAAAAGTAAAGCAAACAACCCTGCATTTTGAGCAGAATCTCGCACAGCTCGAAATCAAACTGAAAAAGCCAATGCACTCTGGCTCGTCTGCCGCTGGCGATAGCAGCGGGAACTGGAAAGAGATAAAAACACGTGCACACACACATACACACACAGTGGCTGTTGTGAGTAAAAAAGGAACCCTCCGGAAGAAGGGTTCAAGTGCGCAGGCAACGAATTGTGCAACGGCAAAGCCGTGAATACTTTAACGCTCTGTCGCCGCTCGGTGAGTTTTTCCTCCGGCACGGCTGTCGTCATCCGTGTCTTCCATGCTGCGAGGACTTGTCCGTGTGCAGCACGAGCGTCGTCTCCGTGCTGCAACTTGTAAGCAAGTTGACGCTTTTCCGCCTTCATCTCGCTGCTTGGAAAGCAGTCGAAAGCATCAGCTTGGAACAATTGCACGAACGAAGCCGGTGTAAGACAGGACGTGCAGCAGAAGATGGAATCATCAAGAGGAAGTTGAACGAACGAACGCAACGAACGCAACGCAAAAAATAACCACCCTCACACATACACACAAAAATCGTCGGGAAGACGATCCGACCAACAAAGCGCGGGTGGGCGGAAAACTTCCCGGTGCGATTTTTTTTTGCTGCCCCGTGCCCAATTTTCTCGCCCGTGGAACCGTGCCGGAAAATGATCGTGCAGCTGCACTTTGTGGCTTTCGGAATACCGACTGCGGGGCATCCCCTATCGCTGAAACAGCTTTCTTCAGCTTGTTCGGCCGGCTGACGGAAGAAAAGGGACCCAGCTGTGTCGCTCGCGCGGCCGCGGCCACAAAAAGGGGTTTTGCCTTTTTTATGTAGATTCAACGACTGGATCCGTGCGAAATTTGTCTGTGCATCGATGGGGAGATATTTTGCTGGTGGAAGCAGTGCGGTAAGTTGGAGATGTGGAATAGCATTTACGGTGGGATAAGTTTTGCTTCTAGTGTGCAACCGTATGTGTACAAAGCACAACCTATCAATTACAGTCTCATTTGTACCTTAGATATGTTTGGTTAGGAAGAGTTATTCTTATTACAGATAATGGATCTAAGTAATATAAATTTGGTTTAGGTTTATTGCTAAGTGGGCATGCCATTTTCCACTGTTTTCAGGGGAGTTTAGCTATTATGGTTACTTCATGTTGTTTATAATACCTTCAAAAGATGTTTAGATTACGTTGAGTTACTGTTTAATATTAGACGGCTTAGAGCTACTCTACATTATACTACTATTGTTTAGTACAGTCAACGATATCGTGTCTGCACCATTCGATGTGCTTGCCATCGCTGTGTCGTAAACCATTTGCCGTGACCATACGTCACACGCAGCGGGCAATGTTTTATCTTGTAGCCGTAAATTAGAGCAAGCCTTTTTACTATTTCGCATCGATCCGCTTATCCTATTACAAAGAGCAAAGGTCTACCACCACACCGCTTTTTGACCGGCATTTGGGTCGATTGTTAATCAGATGGACATTTTTCATCCACAAGCATGCGGCTCTCCGTACCACGGGCGCCACACATACACACACTGCCTGTTGTTGGGTATCGTGATTTATCTGCTCGAAAAGGCTCGTCCACCCTTAAATTCATAATGCAATTTATGGGCACACTCTTCGGCCGATAAGAGTCCGGCCGAGGCATGGATAAGAGTTGGATACCGGGCTGGAAAATTGAGAGTGTCACTTAAGGTAATGCAATTTTTCAACGTTCTCTCGCTGTACGTGCCGGACGTGGATGGGTTCGGAGCGCTTGGCAGCGTGCCAAACGTTGTACGGACGGCCATTTGGTGTGGTGCAGCCCTGGAGGATACAGAATGGCTTTTGTTTGAGGTATTTTGAAGGAAATTGAGTATGTTGCAGGTAATTGCGGTAGAGCAGGTGAAGTTTGATGTTGTGTGTCTTGTACTAGAAACAGAATTCAAGTATGGAAAGTCATTGAAGAGTAATTTACATTAGTAAATAAGTATTAAAAAAGAAGTTACATTAGTAAATAAGTATTAAAATTGATTCGAACCCCTAGAACTCGTTGATCATCTTGGATGTATTTATCGTAGTCAATAAAGCCTCATTAAAATAATTTCATTGCTGTTCACAGACTCTCAGGCGAAGACTATTCCAGAATTGAATCCAGAAACGGATCATTCTTCGCAGCATGCGTTGATCAATGAACAGCCTGCATCGGAATTGTTCTCTGAAGCGTCAACCATCACCAGTGCGGCTAACGTAGCGAGCGTTGCCACAGCGAAATCCAAAGGATCCTTCGATGTCACCGCTACGAGTAGTAGCACGACGACGAGATCACCCACGAAACCCGATCAAAGTGATCAGCACTGCATCGTTATGGGTAAGTTATCTGCATAGAAACGTTATTCTATAATGATCCTGGGGCAGTCTGAGTCATGAACTTCAATATTGCTCACTGAGCATTTGTGACAATTATGTCAATCGTGTTCTCTATTTCACAGGTGTAACCTATCCGGTTGGGGCAGTGCTGAAGCAGGAAACGGGCAACTGCTTGCAGTAAGCGTCAACCATCACCAGTGCGGCTAACGTAGCGAGCGTTGCCACAGCGAAATCCAAAGGATCCTTCGATGTCACCGCTACGGACGGCACCGACAGTGGAACGAACGGTGCAACGAAGCTCACACTCTCCGATTCTCTCAGCGACGGCGGAACGACGGCCATTAGCAGTACGCTGCCGATTTCAACACCTTCCTCAAGGGGACAGGATGCGGATCACGGGTCGTCGGAAACGGTAACGCACCACGGGACGGTGCACACGCTGGACACGGTTGAAGGAATTCCGAAGAATATTCTAAGCTTTCCACAAACGCCTCCAATTATGATGTATCGCCCGGTGTCGACGGGTCCTATCGCAAGCAGTTCGTCTAGGGAAGGAAAGTACGCCGATGGAGGTCGGAAGGCGAAACTTGGTACGATGGTTGGTACGCGAAAGATAAAAGGTGGCGTTTTGGGAGGCCAAAAAAAGCCGAAGGAACATAAAAAGAACCCGCAAAAGGCACCGTCTGATGGTAGATACTCTTTCGATTTCGAACGAAAGCCAACGGTGTCGATTGCGAGCGATGCACTGCCGAAGGTTACCGCATCCGATTCGAGCAGGGAAGGAGAAAAGTTGCGCGATCAGTCGCATGAAGAGTTTGACAGGAATAACGGACAAGATGGAAAGATCTTGCCGCAGGATCGGGAACGCTCCATGTCCGAACAGCAGCAGTTTGGAGGTTATGGCTACGGGATGATCCACGAACCAGAGCCGGGTCTTCGGCAATCAACGCCTCCCATGCGAGGATCGCGCGATCGAGACGTCCCGCAGCACTACATCATCACCTCCTCCGGGCACGTGGAAATGTTTGACGATAGCGGAACGCTCGGTGGGCCGGAACTTGGTGCGGATACTCAAAACTCGCGCGCCACAGACACGGAGGAGTTCGCGAAACCCCAGTACCGCGATGTGCTCAGTTTCGACGGACGTGTATCTTCGCGCGTGGTGCAAGATCAACCCTCGAACAGGTCGACCGGTGAGGATTCTGACGCCGCGGACAGTGACGAGGGTGACGACGATGATGAAACGGGCGAACAGGTCCGATCGGAGGACGGTGGTCCCGTGGCTCCGGCGATCATGCTAACGACCAATGTCACGCAGGGCAAGTACAGCCTTGGTGGAGGTGGTGGTGGTGGTAGCGAGGCTCTTCTGTCAACGTCGCTTCCAACATCGCAGGCGTCCATCATCGACATCCTCAACTCGACTACGCTCGAGACGGACTACGTCGATGGAACGAATCACTCCGAGCTAATCTACCCGGAGGTTCCACCGATCAGTAGTAGTAGCAGTAGTAGCACGACGACGAGATCACCCACGAAACCCGATCAAAGTGATCAGCACTGCATCGTTATGGGTAAGTTATCTGCATAGAAACGTTATTCTATAATGATCCTGGGGCAGTCTGAGTCATGAACTTCAATATTGCTCACTGAGCATTTGTGACAATTATGTCAATCGTGTTCTCTATTTCACAGGTGTAACCTATCCGGTTGGGGCAGTGCTGAAGCAGGAAACGGGCAACTGCTTGCAGTGCGTGTGTGTTGCCGGTCCCGAAAATGATCCCGCACCGAGGGTAACCTGCACACCGCTAAACTGTCCACCCCTGATACTGCCGGACATACTGGATGGAGCAGGATTCTAGACGCCGTCAACGTGGAGAAGATAAAGCGTTCAATAACAATGGATGGAGGTGGTGAGTAAGGTAAATACTGGGACGAGTTTTGAATATTTCGCCGATGCTGTTAAGCTTATATTAAATTTCTGACGTTCATTGACTCGAGCCGTATCATAAAACGACCAGAATTTTCGCTACTTCGCGATGATTTAACGGTCTACGATGTGAATTCAGCATACGTAAGGCAACGTTGACTTCGTTACCGTGCGCTTTCCGGTTCATTGAAATGGATGTTTAACGTCACATCGGAAATGTGACATTTCAAGCGAATGGCGGCACACAGCCATAATTACAGTAATTGAAAAGAACACGTGCAAGCGGAACGTAACACCAACGGCACCAACGGCAGGTAACGGCAGGTTCATTTACACCAAACCGACGCTGACAGCGGACCAGGTGTCTGGGAACGCTTCTGTTCTAGCGTGCTCAGATGGATGTAATTCAAACCATTTCCACGGCGACCGAAGGCAAATCCCCGGATGATGGTGTCGAAATCCATCGTAATATCAAATAATCGAGCACAAATTTGCATCATTTCGGCTCGCACCGATCCGGCCCCGGCTGAGGGATGAGCCGAAATCGCAATTTCGCACACGAACGCCAATTATGAAGTGCGTTTCGCATAACAATTTTTTGGCCCACGGTGGAAGCGTTCCGATGTTCCCTTCACAAGTAGGCTCAACAAATGGTACGCTCAAAATGGCTGAAGAGCTCGGGAAAAACCTCGTCGCATCGATTTGTACGCTCGTTTTTTTTTTGTTTGCCTCGTTGCTTTCGGCCCAGTTTGGTTCGGTGACAACTAAATCAATAAAATTTCAATTTCCTCTTACACGTCCAAAACTGGGCTTTTCCAAAAGCCTGCGACGTACGGTGCAAGTGGGAAGAGAGAAACGCCCGATGACGGTATGAAAACGCTTTTCTCCCCCCTCACCTGCCGAGTGGACGTCGATTTTTCATCGGCGCCGTTGTTGGGCAAGAGCGCGAGAAAGGGGGATGGATTTGGTGAACGGAAACGCTTCGGTTTTACTTTATTTGCCGCACGGCCGATAAGCCACAAGTAGGTACCGGTACCGGTGCACTGGATCATGTTCGCTTATGAGCGTGACAGTTTATTTTTCGCCATATCGCACAGTCACTCCGGTTCGTGTGCTGCCGAATGCTGCGTTTGCTTTTGTTGTTCGACTTTGCGTTGGTGTTCGACTGGTATAGTTGAAGACTCACTTTCGAGCACGGCTAACGCTTCACCAGTTTCGATCCCAGTGCCAGCTGATGATGGGTGGAGCCAGATAAAAAGAGTAAAAAAGGGTCGAGGCATGTGTGTGTGTAGTTGTTGCGGATGAAATGGAATCCCAATTTTACGCCACTTGGGATTTGGAAGCAGTTTTTCATAGCTATGACACCTCTTCAAAACACGGAAAATGTTGTATTTAATACAGACAATCTACGAGCTAATGATATCGCTAACTACTTTGTTGTCTCTTCCGTTAGCGCGGAGATACCAAGTGTGCCGTAGCATTCTTTGCATTTGAAAATCTCCATAAACATAACATTTCCATTAATGCAAAGCTGTTTGCTGTTATGACAAACCGAGCAAATGCGTGCAGTACAGCAAACTGTCTGAATAAATAGCCCATCAAAGGCTGATGGCAAAGTTACATTTTCATCATTAAATCTAGGCCATAATTATGCGTAATAGAGTTCCGCTTCGCCGTCTGCATCTCGTCTGGATGTATCACACCGACTGAATGCATAATTCAGGGTAGATATTTGGACAATTTTCCATTCAGCCCCTTCCCCAATTGATATCGATTGGGGCGGAACTTGGTAGCGATATGTGTACCAAGCACTCGGTACACGCAATCTCAGTCAGAGTTATTAATTTTCCTTCGACTGGCAGACAGTTGCGGCAATCGGTTTGATGCGTGATGCCAGTCACATTAAGCTGTCAGTGCGGCATGTGCGGCGCCGGCACGGAATGCAACATGGCTTCATCGATCATCGAAAGGACAGCGACGCTATCCAGCTGCGTGCGTTCGGGTTCTACTGTGCCCTGATAGGCACCGGGATTCGATCGGGATTTGAGCACGGCTGAATCGAACCGCCCATGGAGTGGGCCGGATAGCCTATCATTTCGGGTGTCTCGGATGAGCCACAACCATCGGGTGCAACAATCGGAGTGATGGAATCATCCAGCCGGTCGCAATGTACACGGATCGCGTTGTTTCGTGATGTACCGGAAGCGGGAACAGCGGGCAAAGGCTGACGGACGGAGGAGGCCACACCTCCACACAGAGCAGCTGGCAATTGGATAATTGATGCAGAAACTCATTTAGCTGGCGCCTGTCGTTTGCCTAATTGTATTGTCCATTTAAGCGACTGGAAAATGGCTCCCGGTTTCCATGCTTTATGATGCACGATAAGACCTGTTATAACATTGGATTGATGGGATTTGATTGAACCGGAATAAATTACTGTTGTCATCGAGTCTCTCCTATCAAAGCCATTGGAGTGCATTGATTTGATTTTTTCAAAGTGCTATTAAATAAGTGATTGGTGTTTTTGTTTAAAAAAATACACCTCTTCAAAACACGGAAAATGTTGTATTTAATACAGACAATCTACGAGCTAATGATATCGCTAACTACTTTGTTGTCTCTTCCGTTAGCGCGGAGATACCAAGTGTGCCGTAGCATTCTTTGCATTTGAAAATCTCCATAAACATAACATTTCCATTAATGCAAAGCTGTTTGCTGTTATGACAAACCGAGCAAATGCGTGCAGTACAGCAAACTGTCTGAATAAATAGCCCATCAAAGGCTGATGGCAAAGTTACATTTTCATCATTAAATCTAGGCCATAATTATGCGTAATAGAGTTCCGCTTGTGTGTGTGTAGTTGTTGCGGATGAAATGGAATCCCAATTTTACGCCACTTGGGATTTGGAAGCAGTTTTTCATAGCTATGATCTGTCTGGCATGGAGTGTGTTTTATGCGGACCCTGCTGAAAGTGCAATCTGATCCTTTCTCAGCTATCGATACTTTCGTGAGGTTGTTGTTTTAGCTACGCTTTGACTTAAAAAGTACTTATAATTACACTTTCGTTTTCGTATAAATGATTTAGGAAAATTATGAACCAATTTTAAATACTAAGCGCAAGTAGTTTTCTTCCATGAGTGGTTTATTTGTTTACATTTGTATTAATTTGTTATTTGAGTATTAAACTGCTTTATTTGATTAGGAATGGAGTAAGAACACATTTTCTGTTTTATTCAAGATACAATTGATATTCTATTCTACATTTGTTTGACAGATGCATACATTTGGGCGTTTTGAATCCAACATTGACGAAAAACACTAACCCTCAAAACCTGCAAACACAACAATCAACGCTACAACGCTACATACCTACAGCAAACTGTCAGTCCTGATGACTTCTCAGCCACGGTTTAACAACTTAGTCACAGTTTGAATAATCTATGGAGATGACGTATCAAATATTGCTCAATTATTTCATCACCCATGTCAATGGATGACGTGCCTTAAAGCTCAAAGGTATAACCACAACAGAGCTAGACCCTGTCAGCAATCGGACAGATTTTTGCTGGTCCGGTGACAGCATGCACCACCCAAACGCTTTCATCTTTGTTGCGGTGACATGCTGTGACTTCCATACTTCCGGCCATCGGGGAAACGCAGGTTTGAAGAGTATCTCGATGCCTTTGTGGTGGAGGCAATTGGGAAGGTATAATGCGGAGATTGAGCATTCTTTTTTGAAAGACCTGTTATAACATTGGATTGATGGGATTTGATTGAACCGGAATAAATTACTGTTGTCATCGAGTCTCTCCTATCAAATCCATTGGAGTGAATTGATTTGATTTTTTCAAAGTGCTATTAAATAAGTGATTGGTGTTTTTGTTTAAAAAAATACACCTCTTCAAAACACGGAAAATGTTGTATTTAATACAGACAATCTACGAGCTAATGATATCGCTAACTACTTTGTTGTCTCTTCCGTTAGCGCGGAGATACCAAGTGTGCCGTAGCATTCTTTGCATTTGAAAATCTCCATAAACATAACATTTCCATTAATGCAAAGCTGTTTGCTGTTATGACAAACCGAGCAAATGCGTGCAGTACAGCAAACTGTCTGAATAAATAGCCCATCAAAGGCTGATGGCAAAGTTACATTTTCATCATTAAATCTAGGCCATAATTATGCGTAATAGAGTTCCGCTTCGCCGTCTGCATCTCGTCTGGATGTATCACACCGACTGAATGCATAATTCAGGGTAGATATTTGGACAATTTTCCATTCAGCCCCTTCCCCAATTGATATCGATTGGGGCGGAACTTGGTAGCGATATGTGTACCAAGCACTCGGTACACGCAATCTCAGTCAGAGTTATTAATTTTCCTTCGACTGGCAGACAGTTGCGGCAATCGGTTTGATGCGTGATGCCAGTCACATTAAGCTGTCAGTGCGGCATGTGCGGCGCCGGCACGGAATGCAACATGGCTTCATCGATCATCGAAAGGACAGCGACGCTATCCAGCTGCGTGCGTTCGGGTTCTACTGTGCCCTGATAGGCACCGGGATTCGATCGGGATTTGAGCACGGCTGAATCGAACCGCCCATGGAGTGGGCCGGATAGCCTATCATTTCGGGTGTCTCGGATGAGCCACAACCATCGGGTGCAACAATCGGAGTGATGGAATCATCCAGCCGGTCGCAATGTACACGGATCGCGTTGTTTCGTGATGAACCGGAAGCGGGAACAGCGGGCAAAGGCTGACGGACGGAGGAGGCCACACCTCCACACAGAGCAGCTGGCAATTGGATAATTGATGCAGAAACTCATTTAGCTGGCGCCTGTCGTTTGCCTAATTGTATTGTCCATTTAAGCGACTGGAAAATGGCTCCCGGTTTCCATGCTTTATGATGCACGAAGGAGAAAGGCATAATTGATGAACGAGCGTGCTGTAACGGTTCGACCCGTACACCCGTGGAGAGGTGTATGCAAATTCGAGTGAAGAAGAAAATGGTGCTAGTTTCCACGCGTTGCAAGTGTTAAAGTTGTGGAAATAACCAGGCAATTGAAGGGACTATGCTATATGGTTTTTATATCAGCGTTGTGACAATGTTATAACTAGTATAACAGTATGACACTTATCCGAACATTAAATAAGTCATATCATTTATTGAAACATTTCAAATTCATTTCATTCGCCGTGATGAAAATATGACACAATTGTTGTCCCCGACAATTCGGTGATCCTTGCCCAAAAAATAAGAAAAACCTCCATCGGCCACCGTCCGACGTGTAAGGACATGCTTGAAACCCGGCACGTAATTACAAAACTCCACCCCGGGCCGGGCACGATTTTGTTCCGTCGGGTGAATTATACAGCGAGGCTGTGGCGCTTAATTCGATCAGCACGATTAATAGCACGGCCCCGGACCGCCAGCTTAGGCATGTGCATGTCCTGCTAAACGACGGTTTGACATCCGTCCATCGGTTGCTCGGGCCGGAGAGGATAGCGATGGTCACGGTGGGCCGGCTTTTTCCCGGATCGTGCCGGTGAATACGGGGTCAGCATATTTGTGCATGGTAATTTCATTCAATCACGCCGGAAAATCCCGACATAATCCGGTGGGTGAAGGCGGGTGGAAAGCTCTCCCCCCCCACCCCTCCCTGTGCGCTTTCGGAGCTTCCCACGGAGGGTGGTTTTTATCAGCGGCTTTTCCGGTGTTCGCCAATTTAATGTCAATTAAAATGTTTGAGAACGCGACGGACGCCATGGTGTGCTGCCGGGGCTCGGTGCGTTTGTTTGTATGAATTAAAAATATGTCGCGGTCTGTGGGAATTAAGCAGCGCGGTGGTTTTTTGTTGTGTGAGTTGCCCTTTGATACACCGCTGTTTCGTGTCGTAGTTGGTATCAGGTTGTATTTAACACCTCTGTAATGGCGTATTGATCGACAATTAATAGGCTCCTGCTCCATGGTGGGAAATTTAGGTTAAAACGTGTTTTGATACATTTTTATAGTGTGCGAAATTCAAATTTGGTTTGTATGTGACCTGGTGATGTTTGGAAACTTTGCCAGAGGTTTGGAAATCATAGTTTTAGTTTTGAATTAGTTTTGAATTATTTTATATCAATTATTACTTCTCTTATCTGTTTCTCAAGCTGGTTGAGGATTGACATTACCATCAAGCGTGATCGAAGAACAAAAAGAAAAACTCTCGCTCCCTCCGAGCACATCGAATCACGGCAAACCCCAGGGGCTCAGACGTGTACCCCTTTCAACCTCGGCAACCTATTAAAGTAATGAATGGTTCTTCAATTTGGCCCGCCCGTCCGCCGACATAGCTGACGCCTGATGTTATGCAATTTGCAGCACATTCTTCCCATTAGCCACGAAACCGAAGCGGCACCGTTCGGTTTCGAGTTTTGGGGCGAGTTATTAATTTTCCATTTGCAAACTCTCTGCCCTCGACGCCGCTATATCCCGTCGATCCCGCCAACCTTCTCGGTGGTTCATAAAATCGTAACTACCTGATTGATAGTCGCTGGCTTCTGAACTCCGACCAAAACTCGGGGGCGATGCTTACGGTCCGAGCGGAAATGACCTCGATTTTGCGGTCCAACTCCTGTCCTGGGGCTGGAAGCTGGAGCTTGGCTTGCTCCCGGGAGGATCGAAGGTTAGCTGGCGGTGTAAATTAAATTATCCTTTAACAATAAATAAGTTCATTAGCAAACCACGATGCGCTCGACGGCTCCCGGTTCCAGCATTCTAGGATCGGGGAGTTTGCGAGCGGTTACTGTGAACGTTGCGGCTCACGACGGGACGCAACCGGTCAATCCAGCTGAGGCGGTGCATTCGTTTGCTGGGAAAAAGTTTTTCCACCGTAATTTATTTTTTAAACGAGTTTCTGTGCACTTTTGTAATGGTAAATAATTAACAGAATCATACCGAGAATGCGCCCCAGTTGAACGTAAATTATTAAAAAAAAAATAAAGATACTTAGATTGGTGAGTAAGATTAGATACTTACATAGATAATTACACTAAATAGAATAGGTTAATGTTATCTTGATTATCTTGAATATACTCCCTTAGCAATTATGATTATACTCTTAGCAAGATAGTTCAATCCTGCGAATGGGAGGAACGATCCAGCTGAGAAATCTACCCATAACCTCCACTACTTACCCTTGCATATAGCTCAACCCACTCAGTGATTGGTATTTTACATGACCACTCGCACGAAGTATATGCATACTGTGAAAATCGATTTCAATATTCACCAACCCATCTCGACGGGTAAAACGCATTCATCTTTCGTGACGCTCACGGTTAGAACGTACCAGAACGAACCTGTGAAGGGGGACTTTCCGTTTTATTTCTCATTTTACTATCGAGAACGTGGTTTGCGGTTCCTGCAGTGCAATAATTGCACCTCAATTAAATGGGTTATACTTAGAAGTGGTGGAGATGGAATAATAATGTTTCATTTGAACTGACTTGAACGTGGATGAGTGCAGCTCCGTTCGCTTTCGGCACAAAGAAGTGATTGCTATTGTTTGAAAGATCATCTGAATGCTTACTAATGGTTTAAAGCATTTAAACTGTATAATATGATTGAAACAGAAAGCATATTGTGTCACTAATTTGAAGCTTCATTTCACTTTCGAAACATGTGCAGTATATTAATATTTTAGATTAAAAAATCGATTGAATAGACATCCTTCAAATTTCCTTGTTATTCATTGTTGAATATTGTAAGCTGTTGACTTTTTTTTTGTTTGATTTTGTTAGTAAATGTTATTTTATGTAAAAAAAAAGTTAAATCGTATCTCATATTTTATCGCCTTTGAAAATTGCTAGTAGAAACCCCATGGTAAAATTACAACGAATTTTTGCAAGTGTTATTCGAAACATTGCCTTTCATTGAATCATAAAATAATACTAAATTAAAGGAGCTGCTAAAGAAGCACTTATGCGCCACCTGACATCAACGCACGGACCTACGACTTCCATTCGCAACTATCTTTTTTTGGGATGTTTTAAAATTAGTACATCTACTATTCTAGCTTTGAATGTTTTGTCTAATCTGTGCATTCACCCTCAAGCCTTCATCCGAACTCCTTGTATCGGATGTAAAAAAATAAACAGTTTGAAAAATCTCTTAAGGAGCTGAATCATGTTTCTTATAAACCGATAAAAAATAAAATGTAATCATAAAACAAACTAGCATTAAATTTTTACGTTTTCATAATAGCAAAGCTATTATATCGATGACTCTCATATTGAGTTCATTGATATTGCTTTAGTCAAAATGATCCATCATGGTTCTATTTGTGTAAGTGCTTTCAGTTATGAAATATTGAATGTAAGTAAACAAATGGAATGACCTAATTAATACAGCTAAAATTCGTTATTCCGTTTTACTACCTCTGTAAACAAGACCTACTAGTGTTCGAAAACGGTTCACCATTGGGAAAATTCCGAACGCCCCTCCATGGTACGTTGAACATTCCACACCGTTAACAATGTCGGCTTTACTGTTTGTCTTTCGCGAAACGCGGTCTTAATGGAACCGGCTTACGGAGCCTTCCACCTGCGTTACAAGCGAATTTCATCTTGCCCCCAAATGGTGGATGCCCCGTTTGCCAATAGATTTGCGGCCGGGCCCGCATTCCACCGTACGCGCCAACGGGGTGTACGGTTCAGCCCACCACTGCTTTGCCACTGCTAAGGGCACCATTTTCCCTAGCGAAACTTCCCGCATCGGGCTGCGACGTTTGAGCGACGTTTGATGGTTCAAGTGTGTTATCTCTTCGGTTCGATAAAATTGCGTAAATTGGAAAACAAAATTGTTCCAACTGGGCTAAGGTGCGGTTAACGCGGGTAAGTTCTCTCGAGCCTTATCTCGGATACATCCCGCGGCGTATTGGCGCTGAAACGCTCGAGGGAATGTGTCTCGCTTCCGGTGTGGGAACGCGATCATGATATGAATGATATGGGTAAAGTTTTTTTCTTCTTCCTTATCGTTTCCCAACCACCTTCGTGACACGGTGGAAAATCGCTATCGATTGTAGTGAGATTTCGTCTCACATGTCAGGCTTGAGAAGGGGATTTGGTGAGGGTATGTGATATCGTGAGACGTGAGTGAATTAGGATAACTAAATGGGAAGAAACTTTCCAGTTAAATGTCTAACTGATAAAGTATGATATGGATGCGAGCCATTAGCTTACGGTTGGTTTAACGATTTTTATCGACGTAATTTAAAACTCGTAAGAACCGTTTGGTTCGATTGTTACTTAGACAGAACGACAGTTGAAGAAGGATATACCGTATCTTATCGTTAAATACGGTGGATATCAATTTCATTACTTTTTAAAACTTACGGATGTGCATAATTATACATCCTAAAGTTGTGTTTATTCCTCTTTTGTGATCCTATGATCACTTAATTGATTAAAATTAAAACTAAACTAAAACTAAATTTTGATCTTGTTGTAACGCTCTCATAACTCTTTATGATTTATGATTCATAAATATAGTTTTTGTGTAACGCTTTGCTCCGATTTATTGGGAACATGTTAGATTTTGGTTAGTGACATGTTTTTTGTTTGCAAATGTGTTAAAGCCCGTCTACATGAAGCGCAACTCGGAAACTGACAGCAAGCGCGAAGGCGATGAGTTGTTGATTTAGTTGTCAACTCGTTTTTGGGTTTGGAAGGCGAAACTCAAGCGCAACTGTTTTGTAAACAAACGGTTTGAGTTAGTATGTCAACAAATATAGATGTTTGTAGCAAGGATGTTGTATTTTTTATGAATTTAGCGTTGAAAGTGCATAAAAATAAGGAAATGCAGTCTGATTCATCTCAAGCGCAACTACCTTGCAAATTGTCGTGTCTACACGAAGCAATGTTAACTTGACGCAATTTTGGAGTTGCGCTTCATGTTAACGGGTTTTTCTAATATGTAAGACAAACGTAATATATGTTAAACAGCATTTCCTACATTTTAACGATATAAGTTCATCAAATGTGGATATTTATATCCATTTTTAAAGTCGTTCTTTTGATGCGTTGATGCGTGTGGGTTTTGATCATTACAGTACCATGAAATAATGTTTGTACTGGCTTCTCCTCATTAAATATTCTGAAATATTCACAACATTCAGTGTACAGGATTTTAATCTTCATTATCCTCTGATCTTGTTGGATGGCGATGTTCTGCTGTCCTCATTAACGAAGTTTGTTGGAGGAATATTAATTTCATGCTCTATCAAGTGAAAGTTTGCTGTTGTAACGCTGTGTTGAGGTAACGTCGGTTTCGTTGTATAATAGTGGCCATCGTAGAAGTTTACCTATGCTGCACTTGATGGAGCTTTCAGAATTTACTGCAGATATTGTTCATAATACTACTACCTTTGTTTTAATGCCATATTAAATAGCTTTCATTAATATGAAATTTACTACATTTTCAATTTGTTTTGTCGTTTTCTTTAGGATTTTTCTTCTCACAAACACATCACAAAAAAACCGAATCTGACCGAATAGCTGACGACGGTACGGAAAGTGAGCCGAAAATACTACCCAGTGAGTATAACTACGACGAGAATCATCATACAGTCTGCGGGCATCAGAAAATCAGAAAATCAGACAGCAAAACCACAAACGGCACTTATAAACGCAAAATCGGACAGGCGCAACTACTAGTAATTGCAAACAGGGGATACTTACATTACATAGTGGATCAAACTATTTAGCGTAGTCGGGAAACCGTGGAGAGGAAAAAAACATGTGAAACAATAAGCTAGTGCTAGAGCGGGGGAAAAACCCCCATACATACAATGTCGAGGAAATATTAGCCTCACGGATCAAACAAGCTGGCAAACGATTATATCAAATGGTATGGTATGCGCGGAGCAAACCGATTCGAACCACTAGCATAGTGATAATACTAGCCGGAAAGTGTAGTTTAGCGTAGCGAATAGGCAGGTGTGTTACTATAATTTACACTTACTTTCATCGCCGTGCCCGTCAACCGAGCGATTCTTTATTCGATCTCACGGAGAATGCCACAGAATGTTCGAACTATAAATGCAAGGTAAGTGGAAGATACATGCCGTGGGATAGCTTTGTTCAGCATCTCAGAGGAACTCTTTTCGATACCGAAAAGTTAATTTATTTGTAAGGAATCATTTAAATAAAAATATCTCACACGAACTGCATGCCTATCAGAATCAAAATGTGCATGTTTCACTTCCGTTCACGCAGGGCTCTTGCCAGGCATTAATTAAAAACGTTTGGAAATAAGTATCTTCTAGTGAATCTGCACCTTCCGCTGCAGTAAAGCGGAAGATTCAGCACGAATCGACGTGAACTGAATGAAGAGCACTATTAAAATGAGATTACCGGCTTCAATGTCCCGTGGAAACCGCGAGAATTGACCGTTGGATTAAACGTTCTCATGCCGGGGATAAGTCCGATTCTCCCTCTTCGCTGTCCTGATGATGGACAGTTTTGTAATTTCAAAACGGTCACGTACGATTCGTTTGAACATGGGGTTAATTTGAGCGATGAGCGATTTAAGTTTATTGAATAATGCGCACTACCTGGAGAAAGGTGACGGTTAAGGGCAATAAAACTATCTAATTTTTTTGTGGTGAAACATGAACTTCACAAGGCTCATTTGTAATTTTGAGATGTGTTTGATTGAGAAAGTAGTGGTCATTGGTTACGTACATGTTAAAATTTGAGAACATTTATTAATACACTGATCATCGTTTTAGTTACTAAGGATCTGGCACAGATAGGGCACAATATTCTTGGAAATATTTCGAGTTATGCAACAAACGAAAACGAAACAAGGCACTAAAGAGTGTGATAGCGACTAAATTTCCTATTATTATTTTTTAATATTCATTAAATTAAGTTGCAATTCAATTCCTCTTCATCTTGTGTTTAGTAAGGGTATTGAGTGGAAAGTCTTTAAAAAATCATAATTTGTTTCCAGCTGCAGTTGATAAGTACCGAGGCTTTTACCATTCACTATTTAAGTTACGATCAAAGAATGAACAAAGCAAACCTTAAAAGAACATAAACATGATTCTAGTCTTCCAAAGCACCAACATCCTACCGCGGTCAACGAGTGTTCGAGAAACAAGGACTTGCACACGTTACATCCGCATTCCTTCGTCATATCCTTACATATCCTTCACCAGACCTCTATCAGACACACATAATCACTCGTAGCAAGGTGTTCTAAATGATTAATATGAATGATTTGTTGCGTTAAAAGCTTTTAGTTTTAGATTTCTTTGTCGATGAACGTTTTTCGACATTAAGACTACCCTAACTACCCTGTAAGGCTGAGGTCCATGATGCACGTTCCGCAAACATGTTCAAAAACCATTAGTTTCCTGTTCCGTTATTGCACGTTCTGTCGCAGTTGAAGCGAGCTACATTTACGGGCGAGCCGTCAAGGAGGAGAGTTTATTGAAAAAAAACACGGTTGATGTAAAACATGTATAACTATGGACCTATAATCTTTATATCCCAACACGTATATACATACCTAGAATAGCAGAAACGGAGGGGGAACGCTACGAATACTAAGTACTAAGGAGACACCAATCCACACCACACAAATACATAGCACACGAAGCGTGAAGACGTTCGCCAGTGCGAATGCATCCGTATTTGCAACGGTCGACCGGAGCAAGAAAAGGACTCCTGGACATAATTGTTTGCTTGATGATTTGCGTTCGTTTTTGCGTGTGTTACGATTTGCATTTTGCGCCTTCCTGGTATTATGCTGCAACTTCAAGCCGGGCGTAGCTCACAGCTTCTCTTCCCCGGGAGTGCAACAAAACCTAAAACAAAACCTAAGAAAAAGAACTCCGGCAACAAAAACCTCCCACTGTCCCTGCTGGCTAGATGTTTAATTGAGCGGGAGAAGCAGATAGACGAATAATTACATCTGTCCTCCACTATACTGTGGCGTTGATCCGGTTAGCCGTTCAGACGTTCGAGCTAATGTCTCGTGTTAGTAGTAAATTTTCTTGCCATTTAGCGAGGTTTTTCTTCGAGCAGTGTACAGACTCGATTCGATGTCCGAGCGTGTGAGAGGCGTGGCTGGAGCAGGAATCAGCACAAGAGAAGCGATGGGTGCGGTGGGGTCGACTATTTATCCGGAGAAATGTAGGCAAGGTGAA
>KZ072067.1:47607-67384 GCA_002091845.1 Anopheles cracens
TTATCATCAATATCCTTCCACCCTTTCATTCTTGAAGCGGTTATTATGTTTAGTTCAAAGATCGACCTGGAACAAGTCGATTCCTTCTTTGTAAGTATTCAACCTGATGCGTGAAACATAGAGGGGAAGCCGTGTTTGGAAAATGGCATTTCATGAATTGGTGGATGGATTTCATGATTGAGTGGGTAAAATTCATGTAACTCTGGGTTCAAAAATGAATGAAAAATACTGTAAAAGCCAAAGATTGAATATTTGCAGCAGAAAATCGAGGATTTTTTGTACCCTTATTCTCTGAAATACTGAAAAAAAACGTCATAATTATGAAGAAAAAAAACAAAAAAAAAACAAAACACACATCAACAAAAAACATAAAACATAAAACATATAGAAAACCTATTTGTTTTCGGGACGCAGATTCTAGATTGACTGTTTTGACATCAGGGAAACGGTCTTTACAAGGATTTGAAGATTGAAGATATTAAAATTCTATTGAAATTTAGCAAAAAGTCGACGATAACACTGCATTTTTGTCGAAATAAATTCAATTTCCATCTCCTTAAAAATTTATTTGCCTAAATCACTGTTTTTATTGACTGTATTCGCTTAGTTATGAATCTGTTACAACATTGATAGATTATTCATTTAATTACAAACATTGTTTACTCACTAAGACACAATAGGGTGAACAAATATTTGCCCTCTATAAGATGTCAACGAACCTCCGCTTAAAACCATTTCCATCACGTTGGTTCTCCAGGTGCACTTCCTTGCCCTGTCCGACCGAAATTGGTCCACCACTGTACCCACGGGGATGGGAAATAAATAAATAGAAAAAATGGCAAGAAATTAAAATAAAAAAACAATCTCCATTCTCGCTCGCTCGAATCAAACTGCCCCGCTCGGTCGTGCCAGCTCAGAACCGGTATCGGAAGCGGGTACCCCGAAGTACATAAATAACCTCCGCGCCTCGGATTCCCTCCCCCCCCCCCTCTTCACTGTGGTGGAAGCTGCGGTGCGGTGCGTTCTCGCGAGGCCCGCGCAGGAGGTTGCGTGCATCTGCGTGCGACAAATATTTCGCACAACGGCATCCGTTGTGGCAGCCTGCAACCCGGCCGCCGTGATCGGTGAACGAAATGCCCTTCCGAATCCGATTCGGAATTAACTTATTTCTTCGGCTTCCTTCCAAGCACGCCCCGCCGAAACCGACCGTCAGCGCCTCGAACGTAATGTAAGTCTGTCTGTTTTCTCTTCTCTTCCCCGACCGTTCGCCTGCGAAGGGCCCACGATGCGGCCAAAGTTTGCCGAGACCGGCTCGCTTAATAGGCCCGGGCCCGGGCAGTCGTGTTAGTGTTTCTGTCCCGCTCGCCGCTAGTGGTCCGATCTAGTGTTACGATCGCCTCAGTGAATCGCGGAGTGCGCAAGGGTTTGTGCGCGCGCCCCTGCGCCAAAGCGTCGAAGTGTGTGGGATTCGCTCGCCCGCAAGGCAGTTGGCCGGTCGTTGGCCTGGCGGGTTCGTTCGTGTTTAGTGTTGTCGGTGGTGATGTTGTGGTAGGTTTTTTTTATTATCGTTCCCCCCGCTCAAGTGATGTGTTATTTCTGCAACGGAGTTCTGGCGTTTGTTTGTTTGATTGGTGCACAATCTGGTGTCGCAGAGCAGTGGTGGTGAAAAGTGTATGGAAGGCATAAAAATCGGAAATTAAGCGTGGTTGGCAAGGAATGGGAGGGGGGGGGGAAATTCATGTTTTCTGTTTCGAAAGTGATTAATACAATTAGCCGTTGCACATGACCGGTTGAAACGGTCGAACGAGAACGGTTCTACGCCCGTCTCAAGTGTCCCGTGCAGCGGTGCAGACTTCCTGTCTGCACATGTGCGGCGGGGGGGGGAAATTCATGTTTTCTGTTTCGAAAGTGATTAATACAATTAGCCGTTGCACATGACCGGTTGAAACGGTCGAACGAGAACGGTTCTACGCCCGTCTCAAGTGTCCCGTGCAGCGGTGCAGACTTCCTGTCTGCACATGTGCGGCGGCCCGTCGGAGGAGTCGCGCCGTGTTTTTGGTCCGTGTCTCGGGTCGCAGTGCTCCCAATCCTGGCGAGGGTCAGACGAAGGTCAGGAAATGGATCCTCCCGCCGGCACGGGGGTTGTGCAATATCGATAACATGCACGCCGGCTTCGCAAAACCCTGCCTGTGGTTCAGTGTGTGGAAATCAGCAGCCGGCTACTTTGATCTAGAACGTGAGGCAAAATAGTTTTAAAAAGCAAACAACAGGGTTTGCATATTGATTTACATTTCGAAAAGTTCGAACTGAACAACTCACTATAGTGGAATGCTAAATAAAAACGTGATTTTACTGTTTGCTTATGACAAACATAAAATACGACGTAATTAACCATCCGCGGTGTAATTGTGTGCCGGACCGGTGCTATAAAGCTGGCAAATAAATCAGTTTCGATGCCTAATTAATGTGCCCGTGCCCGTTGCGCGGGTTGTGCGCCCAGCAGGCGGAGACGACTCCGATGACCTTTTTCGCATTTCGGTTCGGCCAAAAATTGCCGAGCGGGACATCGGTGGGACACAGAAAGTATGCGGACCGCGACACTGCCAGGCCATCCTCGCCATATCGAAACCTGTTTGTGACAGTTTGTTGCGCTTTTTTTTTTGGTGAATTCTTAGTGTCCGTGTGTGTGTGTGTGATGCAGCCTTCCTTTGCCTGCGCTACAAGTATATCGATTTCAATATCTCACTGAAGCGGGACGGGGCAGTCGCGAGGACGAGATGTCGCAAATCTCACGAGAACCAATCTGGCTCGTTTTGGAAGGAATGGCGAGTGAAAAGGAGAAGCGTGAGCGCGCGCGCCGGCAGACGAAAAGGCGAACCGTTATAGCCCGTGCCCACGCACGCACGCATAATGGTTTTCTCATGCAAATTCCGGAATGGGAATAAATATGTTAGCAGCAAGAGATGGGCGATTCCGGGGGCGGGCTGGGGGGGGGCCTTTCCAAAAATCTGCGCCGGACACGGTAACCAATCGTAATCATGTTTGCTTTGCGTTTTGTGGCTAGATCGCGCAATCTAATTAATAACAGATGAAACGATTTCATTCTCTCGATGCTTGTGTTGATGATCTCGCTCTCACACATACTCCAAGAACTTGTCAAGCAAACGGCTCACTCCCCCGGGGGCACGGCACAGTGACGGGCACTCTTCCCAGCGCCGAGCACTCTTCAGGCATCGTCGTCACAGCGGGGCTCTCGATGGAAGCCGATAGTCGGCCGACCCTACCAAGCAGGCTGGACGACCCGGGCCGGGCCCACCACGTTTCCACTGGCGGCGGCTGCGGTGGCGGTTTATTTGACGGAAAGCTTTCGCGCGGAACGGTTACGTCGGCCGGCAGCGCCGGTCTCTGTGTGCGTGTGTCTGTGTGTTTCGACAGGGTCGACCGGTTTGTTGTGTGTGCGCGCGCGCGTCCACTTGCGTACGAAAAAACGTGGAAAACCGTTTGGATGTGGTTCGGGAAGGTTCATCACTTGTGCGCTGGTTAAAGAGTGTGGCGAGTGCGATACGCAGGAAGAAAATTTAGAGTTTCATTCTAATTGTGCGGTAAGGAAAAGGTGCACGAAATGCTGCTATCTTAAGTTGAAATGTCGATCGACGCCAAGAAACGATCGATTAGAGAATGGTTACAAGTGCGTCAACCTCGTAGCTCGCAGCTGCTTCGCTGTGCGCGATCCCTTTCGATGAGATCAGGTGTTATTGATTTCTTGTCGAACAGAACCGAGGGTGCGCGTGTGTGTTTGTGTGTGAAGATGCGATAAAGCGACCAGCTCCGGTGAGAGTGAGTGAAGTGAAGATCCAAAACTGATTCCATTCTAATTATCACGCTCTATCTCTTGCCCCGACGCTTCTGGACCAGTTTGTATTTTATGTTACGATGTTTCACAAGTTTCTCTAAACTCGCTTTTGAGAATGTTCGGGAGACGCAGTTGCCATATCATGTGCTGCGTTTGTGATAAATGTTGCTATTCTTGCCTTATCATCTGAAAAACCCTGTAAAATAAAAATAAGGCTCCTTATGCATAAGGCACTCATTTGTTAAAACTATTAAAGAACTTAGAGAAACAATTTGTTAAGAAAGTATAATGCAAAAAATATCTCTAGCCATAGCAGGCCGGAACTGGAAGACTCAAGGGTCGGTTGTTTTGTGAATACGGTGGTCATGTATAACAGGTCTTCTTGCAACTATATTGTCAAGGGAGCTAGGCGAAAAACCCTTTCAGAAACCTGAAGACGAAGACGACATCTGACTCATTATCCTAATTTGTAGTCTCGGATAGCCGTCTCTTAAATAGCGGGGATCTCCCCCTAAATCGTGAAAGAAGCTGTAAGTAGCTCCGCTTGTCTCATGCCACGTGATATCTAACCAAATTACTGGATTTGTATGCCTTAGTTTAGTTAATTCTATTAGAAGAAATATATTTCATAACCAAACAACTTATGATCTCGCTCTCACACATACTCCAAGAACTTGTCAAGCAAACGGCTCACTCCCCCGGGGGCACGGCACAGTGACGGGCACTCTTCCCAGCGCCGAGCACTCTTCAGGCATCGTCGTCACAGCGGGGCTCTCGATGGAAGCCGATAGTCGGCCGACCCTACCAAGCAGGCTGGACGACCCGGGCCGGGCCCACCACGTTTCCACTGGCGGCGGCTGCGGTGGCGGTTTATTTGACGGAAAGCTTTCGCGCGGAACGGTTACGTCGGCCGGCAGCGCCGGTCTCTGTGTGCGTGTGTCTGTGTGTTTCGACAGGGTCGACCGGTTTGTTGTGTGTGCGCGCGCGCGTCCACTTGCGTACGAAAAAACGTGGAAAACCGTTTGGATGTGGTTCGGGAAGGTTCATCACTTGTGCGCTGGTTAAAGAGTGTGGCGAGTGCGATACGCAGGAAGAAAATTTAGAGTTTCATTCTAATTGTGCGGTAAGGAAAAGGTGCACGAAATGCTGCTATCTTAAGTTGAAATGTCGATCGACGCCAAGAAACGATCGATTAGAGAATGGTTACAAGTGCGTCAACCTCGTAGCTCGCAGCTGCTTCGCTGTGCGCGATCCCTTTCGATGAGATCAGGTGTTATTGATTTCTTGTCGAACAGAACCGAGGGTGCGCGTGTGTGTTTGTGTGTGAAGATGCGATAAAGCGACCAGCTCCGGTGAGAGTGAGTGAAGTGAAGATCCAAAACTGATTCCATTCTAATTATCACGCTCTATCTCTTGCCCCGACGCTTCTGGACCAGTTTGTATTTTATGTTACGATGTTTCACAAGTTTCTCTAAACTCGCTTTTGAGAATGTTCGGGGGGGGGAAATTCATGTTTTCTGTTTCGAAAGTGATTAATACAATTAGCCTGCGTCAGTTGATATTCCAAGTGTATCACATTCAAGGCAACGTTCTCAGTTGATATCACAATCGCGGCACATGATTTCACAAGCTCAGTCTAGAAGCTAGGGAGAAGTACGTAACTAGCGCGTATAAACGTATTCAGCGTGTATGATAGCTAGGTGGTGTGAAGAGTGAAAAGAAAAAGATTGTTGACCAAAAATATCATACATTAGTACGGAAAGAAATAATACTTTCCGTATGATATTTTTAATCAACAATCCCCTAGGGAGGCTGCACACTTGACATCGGAACTCGTGAGTGAAGCGATTTATTTACGGACAATATTTCATCATAATTAATTGCATTAATTAATTGATTTCAAACGGATTAAGAAGGTCATCTTATCAATTTTAAAATAGTTTAATTACATTGAAGTCTAATTAAATTAAAGTCCGTCCAGAAATGCAAAAATTGTTTTAATCGTAAAAAAAACTATATAAGACCGGTTGTTTGCAATTCAAAGGAAAAAGATATTGAACTTAAGGTAAATTATGACATATTATTTTGTTTTTGTACGATTTGAATTTAAACATTACGTGGATCCAAATGACTCCCAATGATTCTGTTCGTAGACTGGATCATTTCCAAAACGTATATTTGTTCTATTCGTAGAGATATGTATAGGGTTTCAATCTCCGTTCCTCAGTTTTAAACAGCATCATTCTATTAATGTATTTCTCAAATCCCTCATCAGGAACATCGGATTATGATGAACAATTGAGTAGATTAGTAAATGTATTAATTCAATTACAGGGTTTTTCAGATGATAAGGCAAGAATAGCAACATTTATCACAAACGCAGCACATGATATGGCAACTGCGTCAGTGGATTGCAAAATAAACAAAAAACTTATGCCTTCCTTCTGCTTCCTGGTCAGGAGGCCTTTTTTCGAAACATTTGTCGTGCAATATTAAGACCAAGCCCCGTGAAATGCTGGCTCTTATTGGTGCGAAACATGAAATGGATATTGAATAACACGGAACCATTGCAAAACGGTGTTAAACTGTGCTCAATATTGGACTATTGGCGTTTTTTTTGTTGAGTGCGATACTTACCATCTGTGCCTCATTTACGTAAACACTTCCATCCTACAAATGGCACAGCCACAACCACCCACTCCCTATTCCAGCGAAAATTCCTCCCCAGCTTCTGCGAAATGCACCCGCGGTGGTGGTGGTGTGTGTATGTAATTAGAGGCAAGAAAATATTGCCACCCAAAATCACGATCGGTTCGTGCATTCGCACACAAAAAAAGGGAAAATACAAAGCACGATTATGTCACGCTCAGCCGTTTGCCCGAAGCGAAACCATCGGTTCGATTTTCGGAGGCGGACTCGCGTTCGACAGCCATGCGGTGCCGCGTAATTACCGTTTGGAAAATTGAATTCACAACCAGCCTCTCCTCTCGAGGTTTTATATCAACTTGTTCAACAACAACAAAGAACAATAAAATGTTA
This sequence comes from Anopheles cracens, assembly GCA_002091845.1. Taxonomy (NCBI): domain Eukaryota; kingdom Metazoa; phylum Arthropoda; class Insecta; order Diptera; family Culicidae; genus Anopheles; species Anopheles cracens. The sequence goes on from KZ072067.1 coordinate 54,500, forward strand.
ATTAAATACTTCTATAATATCAGAGTATGAGATTGTGAAATCTGACAACTTCACAGAGATGTTTATGAAGCGATTTAATAAGAATTGCATTAAATCCTGCTCGTTAAGCTTTTATCTGCAAGAAACATAAATTAAATATAATTTATATCAGACTATTGTCTTATCTCTACTCACTTTCATAAACTTCTCTCCGTGTATCCTTTCTTGGGTTCGACATACGCAACAGCCTCGTTTCTGCCTCTAATGAGTTATTTTCATTCCTTGCCAACCACGCTTAATTTCCGATTTTTATGCCTTCCATACACTTTTCACCACCACTGCTCTGCGACACCAGATTGTGCACCAATCAAACAAACAAACGCCAGAACTCCGTTGCAGAAATAACACATCACTTGAGCGGGGGGAACGATAATAAAAAAAAACCTACCACAACATCACCACCGACAACACTAAACACGAACGAACCCGCCAGGCCAACGACCGGCCAACTGCCTTGCGGGCGAGCGAATCCCACACACTTCGACGCTTTGGCGCAGGGGCGCGCGCACAAACCCTTGCGCACTCGGCGATTCACTGAGGCGATCGTAACACTAGATCGGACCACTAGCGGCGAGCGGGACAGAAACACTAACACGACTGCCCGGGCCCGGGCCTATTAAGCGAGCCGGTCTCGGCAAACTTTGGCCGCATCGTGGGCCCTTCGCAGGCGAACGGTCGGGGAAGAGAAGAGAAAACAGACAGACTTACATTACGTTCGAGGCGCTGACGGTCGGTTTCGGCGGGGCGTGCTTGGAAGGAAGCCGAAGAAATAAGTTAATTCCGAATCGGATTCGGAAGGGCATTTCGTTCACCGATCACGGCGGCCGGGTTGCAGGCTGCCACAACGGATGCCGTTGTGCGAAATATTTGTCGCACGCAGATGCACGCAACCTCCTGCGCGGGCCTCGCGAGAACGCACCGCACCGCAGCTTCCACCACAGTGAAGAGGGGGGGGGGGAGGGAATCCGAGGCGCGGAGGTTATTTATGTACTTCGGGGTACCCGCTTCCGATACCGGTTCTGAGCTGGTGCACGACAAATGTTTCGAAAAAAGGCCTCCTGACCAGGAAGCAGAAGGAAGGCATAAGTTTTTTGTTTATTTTGCAATCCTATATCAATTGTATAAGCATAAAAAGTATCTGGAAATATCACCCTACATTAAAATGTTTAAAAATATATAAATTGAAATGAAAAACTGCATTTCAATATTATTAGTTTCATTTATAATTATTGTAACTTAAAGAAAATAAAATGTTGCTTTTTAATAGCAAAAATAACAACAAAAAAAACATATTAAAAGTACTTGTCATATCATATCGGTTTTGTTTGATTCCAGCCCAAATTTAAACCTTATTAAAGCGGTTTCAAAAAGTCTTAGGATTCACAACAGGGTAAAGGAAAACAATCGTAAAAAAAATTGCAACTTACATATGCATAGGATCTACTTTCTAAAACTGTTAGCATCCTTGCTAAAAATAAATGATTAATACGGTTTTATACATGAATTACTCCAGATATTACCCACCTGGTTGGTCTTTCAAAACTATGCCCTCGCTCCCAAGGATGGTGTGCTTGAAGTGAAAGAGATAGCAATGTTTGAGTAGTGAACATCGGGGTGCCAAGTGAAGGGTGTGCTGCAAACACTCACACCAAGCCATTTCGGGGTCCGCGCCACTGCGACGCTCGCGGTGTAGGTTAGTTTCGGCAGGGCCGTGTAGTGTAGTGGAAAGCCACCGATGCAAAACTATGCAAAGCCAGAGCCGGCGGCAGGCGGCGGGAATCTCCCCTCCAGCGTGGGGGAACGCGAGTGCGAGTGACACAAGAATTCCGAACGGAACGGAAAGGAAAACGGAATGCTGGAAGAACGGAAGAGACGAAAACGGATCTCCGCGCCCCCCCTCACCCCAGGGTGACGGTGAAGGGTGGCCCGCAACCGGTGGAACGTGCCTGGGTGGGGGTCGAAATCGGCTGAAGAGCATGCCATGCGGCAAGTCAAGGTGAGACGGGGCCTTCGGGGCCACAACATGACATCCACATGCAACGACCTTGTTCGGTTTGCCGGCCACGGCGACTATCGGCGAACCGAAAACCCGTCCCCAAGAACTCAACGTCGCATTCATTTATGATGCAAATCAATCTTGGCAGCCAGCGGGAACCAGCGCATACATTAGGTGCCGGTTGCTAGGTTTGAGACAAAAAATGAGAAACCTTTTAAAATATTTGAAGAAGGCGTGTGGCTGCCACATTCCTTCGGCTTTGACGGTCGGCGGGTTTGACCCGACCGGCTGGCCGGAATCCATCAGCGGGCGCGGCAGCGTGGTGGTGTGTCGAGACAGATTGTCTCGTGCCGTAAAATGCACAGAGTGGGAGCAGAATGGCTTTGCAGAATGACGCTTCAACTGTTGATATCGCTGAATCTTTGGCCATGGCCATGCTGAGAACATGAGGTAGCTCATTATTAATACCCACTGCTAACGTGCATACGAAAGAGCGAAAAAAATCCCAGAATATACTTTAATGCACTAACCTAGAAACGCGTGCTGCAAAAAGTTGTCCCGAACTGTGAATTTTAAAAGGTAGAATTAGTGGTGGTATCATGCAGACCATCAGACCCGCACCGGCGTTTGCGGGTGAGCAAGAAATATAGGTGGCGCAGGAGCAGAGTAGCGAATGAATGAAAGATCACCGATTAAAGCATGAGCAGAAAGGGTTTAAGCAACGCGCTGCGAAGCGTGGATGGGAAAGACACAACCCGTGCAGCCGTAAAAGAGATGTAGCAGAAAGAAAAGAGAGATAGGGAAAAGGCAACCGAGAGAGAGAGAGAGAGAGAGAACATCGAACGTGGAGCTAAAGAAGAAACGAGACATACGAAACGGAGCATGAACCGGGCATGAAAGTGGAAGGAAGTTAAAGAACAGGCGAGGTAATGGAGAAATAGAGAAGGGGAAGGAATTTGAAAACATAAAACCTATCGTCGTGTGGTGATTCTTCGTTCCCTACCTACCTCGTCCCATAAAATCATCGAGAGCATCCAAATTGTGGGAATTAAAGCATCGATCCACCTAGAGGGCGCTAATGCACACAGCGATGGGAGTGACGGATTATGGAACTGGTTGTAGTGATGTTTTGGAACTAAATTGTGTTCATCATGAACATTTTTGACTATGTTTCAAATATCATAAAAGTGAACAGAAATAAGACAGAATACATAATAAAAAAAAAAGTTGGAGTAAGTTTAAAATATCATCTAATAAGTTGTACTCTGACACGGATCTACCAAGGCTAACAAATACAGCTTTGAAACACATTGGATCATCAAATTATCATCAATATCCTTCCACCCTTTCATTCTTGAAGCGGTTATTATGTTTAGTTCAAAGATCGACCTGGAACAAGTCGATTCCTTCTTTGTAAGTATTCAACCTGATGCGTGAAACATAGAGGGGAAGCCGTGTTTGGAAAATGGCATTTCATGAATTGGTGGATGGATTTCATGATTGAGTGGGTAAAATTCATGTAACTCTGGGTTCAAAAATGAATGAAAAATACTGTAAAAGCCAAAGATTGAATATTTGCAGCAGAAAATCGAGGATTTTTTGTACCCTTATTCTCTGAAATACTGAAAAAAAACGTCATAATTATGAAGAAAAAAAACAAAAAAAAAACAAAACACACATCAACAAAAAACATAAAACATAAAACATATAGAAAACCTATTTGTTTTCGGGACGCAGATTCTAGATTGACTGTTTTGACATCAGGGAAACGGTCTTTACAAGGATTTGAAGATTGAAGATATGAAAATTCTATTGAAATTTAGCAAAAAGTCGACGATAACACTGCATTTTTGTCGAAATAAATTCAATTTCCATCTCCTTAAAAATTTATTTGCCTAAATCACTGTTTTTATTGACTGTATTCGCTTAGTTATGAATCTGTTACAACATTGATAGATTATTCATTTAATTACAAACATTGTTTACTCACTAAGACACAATAGGGTGAACAAATATTTGCCCTCTATAAGATGTCAACGAACCTCCGCTTAAAACCATTTCCATCACGTTGGTTCTCCAGGTGCACTTCCTTGCCCTGTCCGACCGAAATTGGTCCACCACTGTACCCACGGGGATGGGAAATAAATAAATAGAAAAAATGGCAAGAAATTAAAATAAAAAAACAATCTCCATTCTCGCTCGCTCGAATCAAACTGCCCCGCTCGGTCGTGCCAGCTCAGAACCGGTATCGGAAGCGGGTACCCCGAAGTACATAAATAACCTCCGCGCCTCGGATTCCCTCCCCCCCCCCCCCTTCCCTGTGGTGGAAGCTGCGGTGCGGTGCGTTCTCGCGAGGCCCGCGCAGGAGGTTGCGTGCATCTGCGTGCGACAAATATTTCGCACAACGGCATCCGTTGTGGCAGCCTGCAACCCGGCCGCCGTGATCGGTGAACGAAATGCCCTTCCGAATCCGATTCGGAATTAACTTATTTCTTCGGCTTCCTTCCAAGCACGCCCCGCCGAAACTGCCGTGAGCTTGGTGTGGGTGTGTGAGTGTTTTTTTTTCGTTTTTCCTTGGGAACACACTCCCCCGGAGACGATGCTTTCCGCACAACTATTTCGCTATAGTTTAGGCTCTTTGCTGCCTACTTTGATGATGTCTTGCGCAGCCGTGTCTTCCTGCTGCGGTTGCGCGATGATTTGGATTTATTTTGTTTCCATGTTTCCCTGTTCTCTCCCGGCCGGCTAATTACACAACCGCGCATCTCCGTTCGAAAGGAAATCGGAGAGCTTCTCCCGCCCAGACATGGCAGTAATCCGGCGCTGGTCCCTCTACAAATATGACATTCACGATTCTCCGCTCCGCGAAAAGGCTTAACCCGTCCCAACCGACCGTCGCTATCGGCGGGCGAGCATGCATTCGACTCGGAACCGCTCAGCACAGCACGGGGTGCATAAACCACATGCAGCGGGTTGGGCTTTTAAGGTCGATCCGTCTACCGACCGACTGTTCGTCTGTCGGCCGCCACGCCGCCGAACCTGATGAAGAAAAATGGGCTCGCTAAATGCTATTACCTGCATTTAATACCCTTTTTCATGGCCCACGGCTTGTGGGATTCAAGCGGCTGGGAGCCGATCCAACTTGTCTCGTTCCTGCTGCTGGACGTGGGTGGATTGATAAGGCTTGATTTGGTGGAATGCTGAGCGAGCCCGTTCGTAAAGCGACCAGGAGGAATTAGACGAATTAGCATAATGAGCAGCTCGGAACACGAGAAAGTCCAAATTTCGAATAAATTAGTAGTTGAAAGTTTTAGTGAGTCAAGATGAATTGACATGTTTTTTATATAGTTAACAACATTATTGTAGACGTTTCTGTCACTTCAGTGAGAAAAAATGTAATAGTTATTGTTCGGATAGCTCTCGCTCGCGCGTCCTTTCAGGCAAGTCCGTCTTATTCGGTGGTACTTAGCGTTCTAATTTATTTCATATTCTTACATTCTAACATCGGTATAGTTTCGCTATACTGTGGTTACTAATACTAACTAATCCTAAGCGTCGTTCATGCGCCGCGGATTGCATAACAAAGGGCGCAAACAGTTAGGTTTGCTCGCAAAAATGATAAAAATAACCAACATTAAAAACACGAAAATTTTATGAAAAAAACCTTCCAAGCTTAAAACTCTACGTACTGTAGTTTGAGCAGTATTTTTAGGATTTTTATGAAATCTTACGATTTTCATGCAGCGTACGCGCACCGTGCGCGTTTCAATCGGGCATTATAAACGCACGCCACGTCAGTACGTCAACCTATATTTGTGCATACAGTACAGCATCTAGTTAATCCGGTTTGGGAGATATCGAAAAAATGGTCGATTCGAATTTATTAGATTTGCAAAGATTACAGCAATGTACGTAGGCTGCGAGATCAACATGTGTCCGGTGTGTTGTGTGCAGCAATTGATGCATGTGAATAGGATTGAATGGGACAGCAGTCGACATACAACATATTGCAGATGATAGCGATGCAACAAAATACGTTGGAACAGTCATTGCGCTAATTTTCTGTCGAGAAATAGGAATAATACATGACCTTGTATAGGATGATGCATACTGTGCATCAAGCTCATTAGGCTTCAGTGGTGTAGTGACTCCAATCCTCTATGGATCAGAGATCGACGAAAATTTTAATAAAAGGACCATATTGCATGTCAGATTTCAATTTATCCATCAGATACTATGAAGGGGGTACGTATATTTGACAACATGCCTTTGTTCGGATAGCTCTCGCTCGCGCGTCCTTTAGGGCAAGTCCGTCTTATTCGGTGGTACTTAGCGTTCTAATTTATTTCATATTCTTACATTCTAACATCGGTATAGTTTCGCTATACTGTGGTTACTAATACTAACTAATCCTAAGCGTCGTTCATGCGCCGCGGATTGCATAACAAAGGGCGCAAACAGTTATTTTATATCCAAATGATACTGGATGATATCTATTACTTCATTCACTCACTGTACTATTTCCAAGTCCTTGCTGGAGCATTTTATTATCTTCTTAGGATCTTTGGGATCTTAAGGAGCTTTAGGAACTGTTGTTATTTTTTAAGCTACGCTAGCAACAAGATAACTTGAGTTAGGCGTTAGTGATGATGTCCTCTTCAATCATATTCATAGATTTAGTGAAAAGAATCGGGTCAATAAAAGACGATTTATCATTGGAATAATGGCATGGTTATTATTATTATTACCGTGTCGCGTCACTACTGCTGCTGCTGCCGCTGCAAGATCGATCTATCGATTATGTCGATCGCTAGAGTCATGTCATGATCGTGGCTGGCATCTAGCGTGGGGCTTTTGCTACCTTTGCTAGTTCCAGTTGTTGATTTGCTTTAACGAGAAGTTTTCTTCTGTTTTCAAGAAGGTTTAGTTTAAATATTTTTAATGTTTCACTTAGTTCTTACAGAACGAAAAAGATCTCGTTAAAGTCAAGCTATTACCAATCACTGTTCTCAAGACAATTATGATATTTTTAATAACTTAATTAATGCTCAAACTATCAATTAGTCCATATTTTGAGCTGCTCCACGTACGTACGGGCTGCCACGAGATTACGCGGCTCTCCGTCAGCTTGTAACCGCTTTTTTATTGATTTCTCTGACGGCCTGTACACACTCGGCGTGCAGATAAAGATGCTTCATTTCTGCTCCGGCCTCCAGGCCAGCCTCACCACGCACCGGACGGTGAAGCGTCGTGAAGAGTTCACTTTAACAAAGTGCAGACGAACGGCGAACCCGCAGCCACACTTGATGAGATTTGAGAGGATGGAAAATCAATTTTACAACGCGCCACGGGCAGAGCAGTGGCTGCCGCTTGCTGAGCTTGAGTCTTGAGCCCCGGCTTCTAGCTGCCGGCGGAAGCGTATCGAAATATATCGGCAAGAGGCGGCACACTATAATCGAAGCGCCTCAAGTGATCGATCGCGAACCGAAAGAAAACGAAATGAGGAAGAATGGGGAAAAAAAACTCCACCAGAACATCATCACTCCCGGAGCGTCTGGATTACACGTTGCCTTTTGCTAGGCGCATTTTTTCTCATACATTTCGTTTCATGCCGATTTTAACATCCAACAGCACACCGGGGCAGGTGCACTTCCGCTCGACAGATAGGCACAAATCTCGCGAACGAACCGCAGCATAGAAGCTTCTGCTCTGCTTCTGCAAGGAGAAACGAATCGGGCATCGAAACAGTATCAACAGAAAACAAAACTCGCTGGAAGGCATATTCAGCCTCACTGCTAAGTTGTGAGTTGTTTCGCCTCGTGCCTTAAGCGTTTTGTGTGTTTGAAAGTTGGATTTTTGTTGTCGGTTGGCGTATTTGCACCAATCCTTGTGCACGATTTATGCTGTGCCTGTTTCTGCTCATGAGTGGCAGCTTTCTTTCGCTCTCTGGGAGGGTGGGTTTGTTGTTGTTATTCTTTTCCCGCAAGTCTGCTCGGTCAGTTCGTGTTTGGGCAAATGAGCTGCAATTTTTCTCCCGTTAGTCGTCGGCGTCCCAGCTGGTAGGCATTTTTGGCAAATTCGCTTTTTTTGTGGTTGTTGCTGTTCTGGTTGTGTTTGAAGTTTTGGCGGCGATTAATCATGCCGGGTGACGGGGACGATGATCTTATTAATGTGCCCAAAGTATAGGGTGGCCCGCGCGATAAGACTCTCGGACGGGGTGGTATCAATTATGGGATGACACGCTTAAGGTGCTTTCGTTGCCATTCCTTCAAAAAAGGACAACATCATGATTGAGCTTACTTATGTTAGGTTTGTTTGCAATTTGTATGCTTTGTTATTTGCATGGTTGTATATTTTACACGAACTATATTAAATACGTATTGAAATGCGTATTGCATACAGTTTGATTCAAATTTGCATCATCTGGCTAAAAGTATGGAATATGCATGCTCGATGTACAATCATGTTATTAGTAACGATCAACTTGTTTAGACTTAATATAACCTGTCGACAGTAGTAAAGTTCATTATTTATTTTTTTATTTTTTTACACATATCTTTATAATATCAGGACGGCTAGTGCCTTTCCGAAATGCATTTCACGAAGAGTTGAGGCCGTTTAATAGACCTTTAGTTGTTTGTTCCTTCAGTTGATCAGTTGCAAAAGAGTTAACGATGATTGCATATTTTGAGGTAGATTTAATAGTTATAATAAACGGAAGAATTGCGCCTTAAAGTATGCAATCGATGATTCCAGGGCTAATGATAGGATATTAGACAGTTCAAAATGGTATATATGCATTTTTGTCTCGCAATTGTCTCACTAGATCTCTTGTTTTATACATCTAGTTCTAGTGGCAAGAACCTCTCGAAGTCGAGGTACTCTTCGTAGGCTTATTCAGCACTGCAACCGCTGTATTTGCATCCTTAGCCAAGGTCAATGACCCAAAAAATGCATTATACATTTAATCAAAGTTCAAATAACAAACACTTCGCAACTACAACTACAATTTAAAACAACACAGAAATCTTCTCTCGGAGCAAAATGAATACCTGTAGACCGAACGATCGCGTCTGTGTCCCAACACTCTCCCCAAGCGTTTCCTCGCCTTCGCCCCCTACAACTTGCCCTCCCTGATTGGAACCTGATCGTGGCACACATAAAATTCCCGCTTACAAGACCACCGACGATCGCGCTCGCCGGGATGCGTCTTAAACTCTCATTTTTTAATGCATTGCTTGCTTTAATCGACGCGTGTAATTAACCTTGGTCTGCAGCGCGCAACAGCATAGGCACGCCGGCTGAAAAGCTTGTCCATTCGACCACAAGGTACAAGGTGAATTTCGTAGCAGAAAATGAGAAGAAGAGCGAAGAGAACGAAGCACGCGGCTTCGTAAAAAAAAGAACCGCACCGGGAATTCGATCCTTGCCGGGGCTTTGAGCTGATCGGGATGGATTGATAAGTGTATGGAACTGTTTTTCTTTTATTTATTTCTAAACCTTTTTGAGAATTTGTAAAATGGAAGAAGAGATTCGAGGTTTCAAGAAGATTCTGGTTGAATATACAGAAATAATTGTTTCTTTATGCTTCTTCATGAAACAAGCTTCACAATTACTTTTCACCTTGCCCACGAACCACAAATGAAAGTGGTTTATGTTGTACTACGGGCTTAACTTCTTCTTGGAAAAAATCCTAGACTATTTAATCATTAAACAAAAACACGATCAGTTCAGGGATAGTGTTACCGGGGATGGATCATTTTCATCGTCCGGTGTTGCAGAGTACGCTTTAATGGTGATTAACATGTTGCTAACCGTGTGCATCGAACCAAACTCGTGGTTGGTACCGCTGGTGTCCGTAACGTACGATAAAAGCATATACTAGTTTGGATAAGTTAACGCTGAGAAACCCTATTAAACGGTACACGAGTGCAGCAGCATGTCCAATTTGGTTTATTGTTCACGTGCGCTCTATAACCCGCATCAAGTTCGTGCAGATGATGGTGAACATTGCATTTTATTTTAGGGTTTTATAAGAGTAGTTGACCTAGTCAAAGTCAAGCTTTATCTAGGGAAAAATGGGCTCAAATTTGAAGTAGTTATTCATACACTTTTCATGTTTCTTTTTAGTCCTTTTTTAACAGATATTTTAAATAACGCTAGTTTCATTTTTTTTTTCAAGAACATCTATCGCGTGCGACGAAATAGAACGATAGCATATTAAGCATATTAAAACGCTTACAAACATAGATCGATTAGATATTTGCCGACTTCCGACAAAATCCAATCGAACTTTTTGGCTTGAAATTAATCTTGAAAAGCTCATAAAACGCAGCCAAAGAAAGGGTTTGAGCTCATAGCAAAACTTTTCCAATTCAGTCCAAACAAACGCGCTCATCCCCAACGTGCAGCATCCTACTTTTTTGGTGGAACATGAGTAATGCTTTTCGATTTAAATGAAAACCGCTTTCCGGTACACAATCGTTACCGCTCAAAGGTTCACCTTTTAATTATGTTGTTTCAAGTTGCCGTTTTTCTTTGCATCGTTCCTCAACTGCAAACACGGCACAAGAAGTTAATGACCTTTCTACGACGCCCGGCCATCGTGCTCGCAGTAGTTTGTCATACAAGTTTCGTTCACCCACCATCGACGCTCGATGGCAAAGTCGGCACGATCCTATCGTCGCAGGAATCTTTGCCTTCCGACACTCGCTACTATTTATCTTAACCACCTTGCATTCCCGGACGCTGGATCCGAATCCCGGCCCCAGTAACCTATCGGCAGGACGGCGCGTTTCGATGGGAATTCGAAACCGAAACGAAGTTGGAATGAGTTTTCACTCCTGGCAGCGCTCGCATCCCGGGTCCCGCACACGGCACCGGGCCGGCCATTCGCTCGGGCTGCGGTTTTGTGTTGGTAGTAATTACTGTTTGTCGTACGAAATGATGCATAAACTGTTGGAACACAAAATATTTACTTGCTAGTGGGGAAACCGGTTCAGCGCGGCTGTGTTCGTGCATGGATGGGAGCTTTTGTCGGCGTTCGAAAGGACAAACCGGTGTGTGTATTGGTATTTGCAATGTAATGACCGTTGTTTCCAGCACTGGGTTCTGCCCGCCCGATCGGAACCGTAACATGAAGCTTTAACGTACACACACACACACACACACTCAGTCTGACCTGTTTCGCCCCGTCGGAGGGCCTTGTTTGCTTGCCGCCGCCAGGATGCGACACAAAGCGGATGCAATTTCGGTGCATTCAGACTGCGCCGAACCACAGCTCGACGGGCAGAAACCAAATGCGATGTTACGGTTAGTGAACACATTTCTGCCCTTAAGCTTAAGGTGTCCTTACGGCATGAGCTGAGCGAAAGGATATTCGGTGTTCCGCATGACGCGGCCCTGGGAAGAGTTTAATTAGCTCCCACAATCGCTCGAACGAGCTGAAATGCTTTTATTTTTCAAATCACAGACAGCAAAACTACTTTTCCGCGCCAATGGAACAGCAGGTGGAACCTGCAATTCACCGCTGTGCAACAGGAGGTAGTCTCTTGCCAGAAGTAATAAAAGAAGCTAGCTCGGTGGAATGAAACTAGCTGAAAATGAAGATTACAAACAGAGGGTGCTTTGTTTCATGGGTTTCCTATGTCATTTCCGCTTCTTCCCGTTTCGGCTCGTTTGCCATTATTTTCTTTGTGTCCATAATAAAAAGTTGGCGAAAGAATGGCCGGGTATGTTGCCTGGAAGGAGACAACCTTTTTATCCGGCTGCGGTTGATTAAAATCCGTCCGCAATTGGCTGCAGGCGTGTGCCACGGTCGTCATTTTGCATGTCTGCTTTCAATAGTGAGTGGAACTGTGGTTGGGATTAAGAAATTATGCTTTAGTTTGATCCTTCTGACGTTTGATTTTAAAGGTTCTTTGTGAAGAATTTTCTTTCAAAAACCTCATCATCGTTGATGCGGTGATATAATATGTAGCTAGGTTTTATTTGGATTCTTCGTTTAATAACTATAATAAAAGTTTCGAAAGATATTTTTTAATCCCTTCCGTGTCTTTCTACTAGTTGTTATAGAGTTATTTTTTATTTTTTTATGATACGACAAGATTTAACACACATATTCCCGGACGTCACCATAAAACATATTAATTGTATTCGACGGGTAAATGATCACATTTAGGAATATCAAACTGCCTAAGCTTCAAATGGGTTAATCAGAATTACGTGAAAAATACAACACAAAAATATAAAACACCAACTTTAATGGAAAGAATCGATACGAAGCTGATGCGAAGAAAGAGAAGGAAAGGAAATTGGATAAAGAATGTTAAATTAATGGGGAATGCTGATGCTGATTCAATAGTATATACATAATTTTACCAATTTATTTAAAACAAATTGAATCAAACGAATTTGAGGTTAAAAATAGAATACAAAAGAAGTCAATTTTTAAAGGGTTATTAGTGATGTGAACTAATAAAATGACTCAGAATAAAGCCACATGAAACAAATATAACAGACACCACCACTTTCCATGAAAATCCCAATACAAAAGATGTTGAAATGTAAAGCAATTGGCAACAACAGCAAGCAAAATAAAACTCTAAAGCATAACATAATCTGTGAGAGCTGGTGGTCAATGTTCCCCCGCTGAAAACTCATCAATCTCTCAGTATCCCTCAGCCAGAAACCCCTTCCCGTGAACCATGTAGCTGATTTTTTGTTCTCTGCTCAGCTCCATCTGACATCATCATTGACATCATTCATCTGGTATTTGCGGTGATTTCAGATGATGAAGCAATAAAGCTGCCCGATGAATCATCGTTTATCTGTTTGGGAGATTAATCGAT
>KZ072067.1:105090-124010 GCA_002091845.1 Anopheles cracens
TGGACCGACCGATCAAATAGGGCCAGATTCCGCTGTCGTTGAACAGCGAAAACATTCGATGAAACACTTCAAAGAACGGCGAGTTCTGAGCGAGCTGGATGAGACTTTTGTCGTTGAACAGCAGCTCCTTGACGATGTACTGTGGGCTATGTTCCATGAACAACTGCATTTTGATAATCATCCAGGCGTTCTCAAGATGGAACACCGAACAGTAGTGATTATACACCTCTGCACCGAACCGTCGCTCCTCACGCCGCGTTTCCCTGTACGACAAGAAGCTGCTCGCCAAATCACCAAACAAGTCCGAACCGACACGGGTCGAGAGGATGCGGTAGTCCGAATTGGCGATCGCCTCGAGCGTTTGCGGCTGTTCGTAGTACTTTGCCAGCGACATCAGCGAGATGATCTTGGTGTTGTAGGCCTCCGAAAGAAAGAACACCAGCACTGTAAGCGTCAGGGTGACGATGCGAAATGCGAACGGTTGCTCGTATTCGATGCCGCCGCCACCGAAGAACGTAATTCCGATCATATCGTACCGATACAGCTCGGGGAAGAGAATCTCGAGCACACGGCAGAACGCAAACACACCGCCGAGAATCGTCCAGATTCCCAGCGAAAACGGCTTCAGCAGATAGCTGAGAAAGTCTCGTACCGTGCGAACCGGGCAGAGCAGACAGATGCCGGACATTTCCCAGAAGTAGAAAATGTTCTCGTTGCTTTTACGTGACTCCGGTATGCCGAACAGGCCGTCCATAGCGAATCGCAGCTTGTCGTCGCTCGTGAAGTACGTCGTTCCGTTAAGGCGCTGCTCAATGACGGCTTTTACGAAATATGGCAATAATCCTGCCGCCGTATTATCGTCGTCGAATATTATGTACGGGTAGTGCGTCGTAGCATGCATCATAAACCTGTACCCTCTTAGGTCGTGCAGTTTGTCCGGGAAGAATTGCTGCACGGGGCGATCGGTCGAGCGGAAGTAATGCTCCTCGCCGGTGTATTGGTTTGCGGTGTACAACGTGAAGACGCCCGTGGATGGGATCAAACTCGCAACGGAAACGATGACGTAGTTAAGGATTGAATATTTCTTCAGGTAGTCCGTTGCAATTTCTTTCTTTTCGAAGCTGGCGCCTCCCATCAGAATGATGAATTTAGCCGATTTCCTATAGCACGGATGTTGGTTCAGACGTTGCCTAATGAAATCTGCGGGAAACTGTGCTACGCAAGCAAAAGGCTTTTAATTATTAAGTTTCCCTCATTGCAATACCATTCTTACCTCGTCGGTATAGCCGGTCAAGTCTAGCAGCACCAAACTTGCCAACCAAATGTTCCTTACATCGATGTAAGCATCGTGGTCGAGAAGTGTTGTCGGATACTTGGAAAAAAGCGTTTGCAGCACCGACGGGCCGATAATATCGAGGGTGGAGTTTCTGGTTGTGAAAACACAAACGATCGCTCCACCCGTTTCGCTCGCATCGATGTGCGAGGCAATTGCTTCTACCATCTCCAGCAGGGTGCAGTGGGTGGGACAGACAGAAGTCAGAAGCAGGAGCACTAAGAATTGGAACACCCCCAACGACGCGTGTGTTCCGGTGAGCTTCATGCTGTGGCTGAGGTGTTTCAGTATTAAACACAGCTGTGTTCCTACGAAGCTAACGTACACCAATGTTCATTAGTGCAGAAAACTTTTGAAAAATGAATTTTCCACCACATTCGTGTCGGTCGTTGATTAGTTGATGAAGTTTTCCAATTATTGCCATCATTTAATATTCTTCTGAAGTATTTCACAGTACTCGATACATGGTAGCAACATGCGATCGCTGCTATTATGACTGTTTTATTATTGATGTACAGTTTGTCCTGCCACGTAACATTTTCTTTACTTATTTAAGGTATTTTTTATATTTTATGATAACAGAACACAAATAAGGCTCTAGATCCTTATTTCAAGTTCAAACATTGATGACCTGATCGTAGCTTTCGCTCTTCGTTTCAAGTAATGTTGGTATTAAAGCTTAGCTAACCGATTTTTATTGCTAAAAAGTCCCAAGTTGGTATTTCTTCTCGTAGTCAAACCAGAGTGAATTTAGTGTATTTTTAAATCCGACTAAAACTAAATAAATGTGTAGAAATGGGTGGTAAGACAAACACGCTAGTTTGGATATGCGGCTGCACTAACTAGCCTTAACGTGATGGCATGTTGGCAGTCGACGGCCTTTTTCTGCACGTCGGCTTTGCACACACCGAGTGGCTTACGCCACTTTGCCCCTAGACCGCTGAGCCTTTAAAGCGCTTAGTTAGACGCCCGCCACGTGTCGGTGTGTTGCGAAGCATGCAAAATACCCCTCCCTGTGAGCATTAGTCTCGCCTGAAGCGAGCTTAAGGCCGCTTACTTGAAGCCTAATCCGCGTGTTCGTTGGGCGTCTTTGCCGTCCTGTCGTGTTACCTTTGGCGTATGACAGAACCATCACCATCGCAACGCTTGAATGCAATCTAATGAGTTCAAATACTCGAGGACAGGCATGGCAGATTAGAGGCGTCTTTGGAATATTACTATGCACGTGTCCATGTTTTCATGTTTTTAAAAGATCTAAGTAATACCAAAACTCTCAATTGCCCCAACCATCATGTAGATAGGAGTACCACTTTGCACTTCTACTTAATAGCCATTAGTTTGCTCGAGGATACCACAACACACAATGAACTTCTAGCAAGTTTTGGTACCGTTTGCAGAAAGGTGATAAAAAAGACTCCCACTTCTCCAAAAATACCCTTCTACCTTGCCGATCCTATTGCCATCGATGTGAGACGGAGAGCAACAGATAGCTGGGTCGGCTCACGCCGGAAGCAATTCCGAGCCGAAACACTCGATATGGACGGACTTCACTGGCTAGTGAACTGGTTGATTGGCCTGTATCTGTTTCTCTCATCCTTTTTTGAAAAGTTTCACCATTTCAATGCAACGCTTTATCGAGATTTTACCAACAAAAGCCTCGTTTTTTCGAACCCTATCCGGTGAACAGATTTTCAACAGTCGCCACCGAGAAGTTGTGGTGTGGAAGAGTTCGATTCGGAAACAAATGAAACGCCGTTTGGTACAGCGTGATAACGGCGCTGTTGAATGAAGAGAAGCGAAAAAAAACTCAAAATTTGATTCCATCCCGAACGCCGTTTGGTTTTGAGCGCCCCGATCCTCCGCCGGACGCGAACGGGGTGGCAATTTTGATTTCGTGAATAGAAGTGTTTTTCACGTGCGCGCGTTGGTTCGAGAGCCAATATGAACTTCAAGCTGACGGTATGGGTGCTGCTGCCGCTGCTGCCGCTAGTGGTGCAACTGCAACATTTGCATTCACCGTTTTTCCTCATAAATGGTTGCATGCCCATGCCCGGCACATGCTTGGCTGTTTGGGCATCTGTTTCCTTTTAGGTGTTGTTTTGCCTCCCGCTCGCTCAAAAACCACGCCAAAGGCCATGTTATTGTTTGCTCGCCGATGTTCGAACCGTAAAGCAGCTAGTTTTCGGTGCTAGAGTTCAGACCCACCCTTTTGACCGAGTGTGGGAATAGTTTCCGTTTTCGATTTTTTTTTCGTATTATTTCGATTTCCAACTCGTCGCCATCGTCGTGGCGCATTAGAAACGCATACGCATGTGTGATGTGGACATCGTCGGGCACGTTTGCTCGACAGGTCATTTATTGCTTTCGTGTGCCAAAGCTTGTCGAGCTTACAGCTCGAGTGGTGGGTTCGTTTCACTTGAAACCCGATTTGTGGAGTGCGTCGACGAGACGGAATGTGTAAAATTAAACTGTCAGCACGAGAACGTGCCGGAGTTGAAATGCGAGTTGGCTTTCCATAGAACGAGCAAGTTAGTTGTACGTTGAAATTTAAATGATAGTGAGCAAAAAATAGTGCGCGTAAATGAATGGGAAGTCTTTGAAGGTGTCCAAGGGTTATGAATCAAATTCTGAGTTTAAATGACAAAAAGCAATTATGCACTTTACTATTAATAACTCTATTAATAACTATTACCTATTAATAACTCAGGTGTGGCGCCACCTATTGACGGGTATTAGAATTATGATTGTTGCTGTTGTACTTTCAAACGGCTGAGCCGTTTTCTAGCTCTAGCGAGACATCAGAAGAGAAAAATGAATGACAATAAGACATAATTATTTTTTTATTCCATTATGTCTTATTCTGATTCTCATATTAAAAAAAAAACAAAAACGATATGTTTTTATTTATATATTTTAAAAATATAGCTATGTATTACAACGTGTAAAACAGTTACAAAATAACTGAATGAATAATGATTCATTGAATAAAATTAAATAGATGAATTACGTACAAAAATTTAAACAAAAAACAAACGATCGTCAACAAATTATATCAAAGCAAAGAAAGGCAATCGACCTTCCTGAAAGGAACTTACATTTAAATATAAAATGATTAAATAGAAAGCAATTTATTATTATTTTTTTATTCCATGATAGTAACAAAAGCGTTTAGATTGTAATATAAGAAATCAAATATGAATAAAAAAAAGTTACTTTAATTTCCACGTAAATTAGACATCTTTTGTAAGTCTTGGAAAATGTATGAAAACTCATAAGAAATTACACAAATTCTTCATAATGCAGCCCAAAATGCATATGCAATAAATAATTAATCACTTGAGCAAACTGAACAGCTTGAAACAATAGTAACAACACAGTTTGAGATCTCTGTTATTGCTACCATAAGCGAAAGAAAAAAAAAACGCACTGCCTTTTAATGGTACAAACATAAAAGAACCACAATTGGGACAATAGTTCATTCATGGCCCCTTCCCAGCCAAAAAGGGGTCCGAGCGACTGCGCGTTGTAGAAGCGTGTCAAATAAACTGCTGCCCAAAGTCAGCTTCACGCGCCGGTTCGTTTGTTCATTTCCAAAAACCGTGCCCCGAAACAAACTATAAAACAAATTAAAAAAAGTAAACTTTACCCCTTTTCGGGTGACCCGGCACCTCATGAAAGCGAACGCAATAAGACGCTAACCTAAACAATGGCGAACGGGGCCAGCTTCGGGTGGCCTTTCCGGTGAGCGAAGAAACAAAACGAACTGCGGAAAACACCCAAACACGGAGCGTGTGTGTATTCGTGCGTTCAATTAGTAACGCATGCTGCACGACGACGGCCCTGGGACGGTGCCTAATCCGGTGCCAGATCGATGCCAAAGGGCATTGCATTCTAGGCACGAAGCTGCCCTCACCAACGCCATCGGTCGATAATGAACTGCTCCCGGGAGCATGAGTACGAGCGCACCGGAACTCGCCGATACCCTCGCCCATAACTCATCGACCCGCGTGCCGTCGGTTACGCTAACAGATTGATCTCGCAGAAGGCCACCGGGCAAGCTTAAGCCTAGAACGGGTGGGGAGGATCAATAAAACACCGAAATATACTCCCCTCGCCAAAACGGACGGGAAAGTGAGTACGTGGGATACATGCGGGCAATATACCCCGGGACACGTACGGGCCCGACTCGATCGGGAATCCCGTCTGTTTGGATACGTGTTTATTTGGATATAAATCATCCGACGTTTGGTGCGGCGTTGCGGAAAGTGTGGATGGCCACGCTCGCGGTATGGTTGCACGGTAGCATCACGCTCCGAATAAATCCGATACGCACGCTACAGGTTTCGCTGGGTGATACGTTGGCAAACATCGGCTGGATGGTATGATAAGCTCTGGCACTAGCGAAGCAGATGCACAAGAATGGAGCGCACGACCAACGCTTTTTAAATCAATATTTTACTCTAAATAGTTTGCCTAACCTGTAGGAAGTTAACTTAGGGGCGCAGTTGGATGGGAAACTATGATCGCCAGTTGGTTTATGTGTTGTATTCGAAGAACTGAATTCAAACGTAAAATAATTCTCTTGTTTGGCTGAATAACCAATATTATTCGCCTGTCATTTCTGACTCTCCTCCACTCAATTGAACTTGCATCCTACCAAAGAAGTCATCCCTTGCTTGCGGCGAGATGGTCAAGTTGACATTTTTTTTATCCCAGAACGACAAATGTGTAAGACCATGCGCAACGCAGCTGGACTTTAAGACCTCTTCAGACCCGAAGACCTAAAAACACATCATATTTCAGAAAAGTAAACAAGAAATCATGAGGATAAATTGAAATTTGTCTTACAAACCTTAACGTGTTTCATGATGTTCTGTATATGTTTAGATTTGACTGTTTTATTTAAGTAATATCAAACCGTTGTTGTTGCGAGACGAAACCAAACATTTGTTTCTGTATTACGGCTTTGTTTGGTTTACTAATGAGCATACCCATTAAAATGTGATTCTTTTTTATTATTCCAGATAATTATTTATGGAAGTCATTTTGTCGGTTGGAATTTATTAAACGCTAACGTTCGTAAAAAAGATGTTGCTGTATTGTTCGTATAGGTGCTTATCAGTTCATATACGAAGTTATTGTTTTAAATGCCACTTTTTCACCTTTTTACCTACTTTTTTATATAATATTTTTTCCAGAAGTTGGCTTAACATGCTCAAAAACTAAAATATAAATTATAAACACAAAAATACATTAACGCATAACATACATTGTTTAAGATATTTCGAAGAAATGCTCATGACAGTTATACACATCATTAGGTTG
Source organism: Anopheles cracens (assembly GCA_002091845.1). Classification (NCBI taxonomy): domain Eukaryota; kingdom Metazoa; phylum Arthropoda; class Insecta; order Diptera; family Culicidae; genus Anopheles; species Anopheles cracens. Next base: position 111,749 of record KZ072067.1, read on the forward strand.
AACAAGGCAATGCTAAGTAATGCTTTTTATTCCGAAGATCATTCTACTAAATAATGTTCTGAAACAAATATGATGAATATTACTTTTAAATCTTTGTAATGCTTAAACATGATTCCAATCAATCCTATCATTTCAAAGATCATTTAATCTTTTGAATGGTCATTTATATTTAAAAGATTAAACGATCTTTCAATTTATGGGATTGATATTTTAAAAAATCAGCTGTAACGAAAAAAACCTTAATCTTAACTGGCGTTATTAATTATCTGCAATACAAATGACGAAAATTGGAAAGGATTGGAAATCATTTCCGGCCGACCACTACGCTCCAATTTGAAGAGCATCATCTGACATTCGGTTACAATCACAATCATCAACACACGGTTCGCTCGAAGCATGCACAATTAAATTGGCGAATATAAATTGATTTCATATTTCAAAACCATCCGGCTGAAGAGGAGGGCGGGCGGCCCAAAACAAACGACCCGAGATGGCCGGCAGCACACTAAACAAACAGGGAGGACGTGCCACTTGTCTGGATGCCGTCACGTGTTGCTCACGTGAAACCCGAGGTTATCCCCGGATAACCCGGGAGACCCGGGCCACCAGGACCGGTGGAAAACGATTTCAAACCACGCAGACACGTACGCACGCAGTACCGAGCGGTGGTTGGGGTCAGCGAGGAGTTGCAGCATTCACCGCACACACACACCGCAGACCGCCATCACATACCGCGTTCCCACCCACCAGGCTTAACCAGCAAGAGCGAGCACGCATAAAAATATTTGAATTGAATCAATAATAGCTCACGGGGCCGAATGTGTGGAATGTTTCAGGGAATTGGTTTTCCGCCCGATTGACCCACCGACACACCGTCCGTTTTTCCCTCCGATTTCCCTTTCACTCCTCCCCCAGTGATGAGGGGAAACATGAGTTATGGTGCCGGGTTCGCTCTGTGGGTGATGGTTTCATTGATGCGTTTACGGGGTGGTTCCGAAGGGGCTGGAACGCAAAAACAAAAAAGAAAACTCGTGAAGATGTATATTCGTGCAACAAGCATACGGGAAGAGGGGGGAACTGCCGGCCGGAAATGGAACACAAACGCAGGCACAACGGCCTATCGGCAGATAAATCACGTACCAGATTGCAATCAATTTCGCACACGAACAGGCCCCAGCTTAACCGGTTGCGTTGATGTTTACCTTCCGAAAAGGGGGGCTTCCTTCAACCTTTCCCCTGGCCGCTTTCCATTTCGGTAGCGATAGGTGAAATTTTTGCACTCGACGTTGTGTTTGTGTTTCTGGCGTGCACAAACCGAAACTTCCATTTCACCCGTCCGTTTGCTCGCGCAAGACCCGTGATCGAGATTAAATATGAGCGCTGGCAAAGCTTCGAGTGCGCGTTCAAATGCGTGCGGGTAATGGCGATCTTTTTTCTTCAAATATTAATCTCCACTCGTTGTAAACCACATTAATTACATGAATATAAATGTGCTCTCCAGCAGGGTGCAGTGGGTGGGACAGACAGAAGTCAGAAGCAGGAGCACTAAGAATTGGAACACCCCCAACGACGCGTGTGTTCCGGTGAGCTTCATGCTGTGGCTGAGGTGTTTCAGTATTAAACACAGCTGTGTTCCTACGAAGCTAACGTACACCAATGTTCATTAGTGCAGAAAACTTTTGAAAAATGAATTTTCCACCACATTCGTGTCGGTCGTTGATTAGTTGATGAAGTTTTCCAATTATTGCCATCATTTAATATTCTTCTGAAGTATTTCACAGTACTCGATACATGGTAGCAACATGCGATCGCTGCTATTATGACTGTTTTATTATTGATGTACAGTTTGTCCTGCCACGTAACATTTTCTTTACTTATTTAAGGTATTTTTTATATTTTATGATAACAGAACACAAATAAGGCTCTAGATCCTTATTTCAAGTTCAAACATTGATGACCTGATCGTAGCTTTCGCTCTTCGTTTCAAGTAATGTTGGTATTAAAGCTTAGCTAACCGATTTTTATTGCTAAAAAGTCCCAAGTTGGTATTTCTTCTCGTAGTCAAACCAGAGTGAATTTAGTGTATTTTTAAATCCGACTAAAACTAAATAAATGTGTAGAAATGGGTGGTAAGACAAACACGCTAGTTTGGATATGCGGCTGCACTAACTAGCCTTAACGTGATGGCATGTTGGCAGTCGACGGCCTTTTTCTGCACGTCGGCTTTGCACACACCGAGTGGCTTACGCCACTTTGCCCCTAGACCGCTGAGCCTTTAAAGCGCTTAGTTAGACGCCCGCCACGTGTCGGTGTGTTGCGAAGCATGCAAAATACCCCTCCCTGTGAGCATTAGTCTCGCCTGAAGCGAGCTTAAGGCCGCTTACTTGAAGCCTAATCCGCGTGTTCGTTGGGCGTCTTTGCCGTCCTGTCGTGTTACCTTTGGCGTATGACAGAACCATCACCATCGCAACGCTTGAATGCAATCTAATGAGTTCAAATACTCGAGGACAGGCATGGCAGATTAGAGGCGTCTTTGGAATATTACTATGCACGTGTCCATGTTTTCATGTTTTTAAAAGATCTAAGTAATACCAAAACTCTCAATTGCCCCAACCATCATGTAGATAGGAGTACCACTTTGCACTTCTACTTAATAGCCATTAGTTTGCTCGAGGATACCACAACACACAATGAACTTCTAGCAAGTTTTGGTACCGTTTGCAGAAAGGTGATAAAAAAGACTCCCACTTCTCCAAAAATACCCTTCTACCTTGCCGATCCTATTGCCATCGATGTGAGACGGAGAGCAACAGATAGCTGGGTCGGCTCACGCCGGAAGCAATTCCGAGCCGAAACACTCGATATGGACGGACTTCACTGGCTAGTGAACTGGTTGATTGGCCTGTATCTGTTTCTCTCATCCTTTTTTGAAAAGTTTCACCATTTCAATGCAACGCTTTATCGAGATTTTACCAACAAAAGCCTCGTTTTTTCGAACCCTATCCGGTGAACAGATTTTCAACAGTCGCCACCGAGAAGTTGTGGTGTGGAAGAGTTCGATTCGGAAACAAATGAAACGCCGTTTGGTACAGCGTGATAACGGCGCTGTTGAATGAAGAGAAGCGAAAAAAAACTCAAAATTTGATTCCATCCCGAACGCCGTTTGGTTTTGAGCGCCCCGATCCTCCGCCGGACGCGAACGGGGTGGCAATTTTGATTTCGTGAATAGAAGTGTTTTTCACGTGCGCGCGTTGGTTCGAGAGCCAATATGAACTTCAAGCTGACGGTATGGGTGCTGCTGCCGCTGCTGCCGCTAGTGGTGCAACTGCAACATTTGCATTCACCGTTTTTCCTCATAAATGGTTGCATGCCCATGCCCGGCACATGCTTGGCTGTTTGGGCATCTGTTTCCTTTTAGGTGTTGTTTTGCCTCCCGCTCGCTCAAAAACCACGCCAAAGGCCATGTTATTGTTTGCTCGCCGATGTTCGAACCGTAAAGCAGCTAGTTTTCGGTGCTAGAGTTCAGACCCACCCTTTTGACCGAGTGTGGGAATAGTTTCCGTTTTCGATTTTTTTTTCGTATTATTTCGATTTCCAACTCGTCGCCATCGTCGTGGCGCATTAGAAACGCATACGCATGTGTGATGTGGACATCGTCGGGCACGTTTGCTCGACAGGTCATTTATTGCTTTCGTGTGCCAAAGCTTGTCGAGCTTACAGCTCGAGTGGTGGGTTCGTTTCACTTGAAACCCGATTTGTGGAGTGCGTCGACGAGACGGAATGTGTAAAATTAAACTGTCAGCACGAGAACGTGCCGGAGTTGAAATGCGAGTTGGCTTTCCATAGAACGAGCAAGTTAGTTGTACGTTGAAATTTAAATGATAGTGAGCAAAAAATAGTGCGCGTAAATGAATGGGAAGTCTTTGAAGGTGTCCAAGGGTTATGAATCAAATTCTGAGTTTAAATGACAAAAAGCAATTATGCACTTTACTATTAATAACTCTATTAATAACTATTACCTATTAATAACTCAGGTGTGGCGCCACCTATTGACGGGTATTAGAATTATGATTGTTGCTGTTGTACTTTCAAACGGCTGAGCCGTTTTCTAGCTCTAGCGAGACATCAGAAGAGAAAAATGAATGACAATAAGACATAATTATTTTTTTATTCCATTATGTCTTATTCTGATTCTCATATTAAAAAAAAAACAAAAACGATATGTTTTTATTTATATATTTTAAAAATATAGCTATGTATTACAACGTGTAAAACAGTTACAAAATAACTGAATGAATAATGATTCATTGAATAAAATTAAATAGATGAATTACGTACAAAAATTTAAACAAAAAACAAACGATCGTCAACAAATTATATCAAAGCAAAGAAAGGCAATCGACCTTCCTGAAAGGAACTTACATTTAAATATAAAATGATTAAATAGAAAGCAATTTATTATTATTTTTTTATTCCATGATAGTAACAAAAGCGTTTAGATTGTAATATAAGAAATCAAATATGAATAAAAAAAAGTTACTTTAATTTCCACGTAAATTAGACATCTTTTGTAAGTCTTGGAAAATGTATGAAAACTCATAAGAAATTACACAAATTCTTCATAATGCAGCCCAAAATGCATATGCAATAAATAATTAATCACTTGAGCAAACTGAACAGCTTGAAACAATAGTAACAACACAGTTTGAGATCTCTGTTATTGCTACCATAAGCGAAAGAAAAAAAAACGCACTGCCTTTTAATGGTACAAACATAAAAGAACCACAATTGGGACAATAGTTCATTCATGGCCCCTTCCCAGCCAAAAAGGGGTCCGAGCGACTGCGCGTTGTAGAAGCGTGTCAAATAAACTGCTGCCCAAAGTCAGCTTCACGCGCCGGTTCGTTTGTTCATTTCCAAAAACCGTGCCCCGAAACAAACTATAAAACAAATTAAAAAAAGTAAACTTTACCCCTTTTCGGGTGACCCGGCACCTCATGAAAGCGAACGCAATAAGACGCTAACCTAAACAATGGCGAACGGGGCCAGCTTCGGGTGGCCTTTCCGGTGAGCGAAGAAACAAAACGAACTGCGGAAAACACCCAAACACGGAGCGTGTGTGTATTCGTGCGTTCAATTAGTAACGCATGCTGCACGACGACGGCCCTGGGACGGTGCCTAATCCGGTGCCAGATCGATGCCAAAGGGCATTGCATTCTAGGCACGAAGCTGCCCTCACCAACGCCATCGGTCGATAATGAACTGCTCCCGGGAGCATGAGTACGAGCGCACCGGAACTCGCCGATACCCTCGCCCATAACTCATCGACCCGCGTGCCGTCGGTTACGCTAACAGATTGATCTCGCAGAAGGCCACCGGGCAAGCTTAAGCCTAGAACGGGTGGGGAGGATCAATAAAACACCGAAATATACTCCCCTCGCCAAAACGGACGGGAAAGTGAGTACGTGGGATACATGCGGGCAATATACCCCGGGACACGTACGGGCCCGACTCGATCGGGAATCCCGTCTGTTTGGATACGTGTTTATTTGGATATAAATCATCCGACGTTTGGTGCGGCGTTGCGGAAAGTGTGGATGGCCACGCTCGCGGTATGGTTGCACGGTAGCATCACGCTCCGAATAAATCCGATACGCACGCTACAGGTTTCGCTGGGTGATACGTTGGCAAACATCGGCTGGATGGTATGATAAGCTCTGGCACTAGCGAAGCAGATGCACAAGAATGGAGCGCACGACCAACGCTTTTTAAATCAATATTTTACTCTAAATAGTTTGCCTAACCTGTAGGAAGTTAACTTAGGGGCGCAGTTGGATGGGAAACTATGATCGCCAGTTGGTTTATGTGTTGTATTCGAAGAACTGAATTCAAACGTAAAATAATTCTCTTGTTTGGCTGAATAACCAATATTATTCGCCTGTCATTTCTGACTCTCCTCCACTCAATTGAACTTGCATCCTACCAAAGAAGTCATCCCTTGCTTGCGGCGAGATGGTCAAGTTGACATTTTTTTTATCCCAGAACGACAAATGTGTAAGACCATGCGCAACGCAGCTGGACTTTAAGACCTCTTCAGACCCGAAGACCTAAAAACACATCATATTTCAGAAAAGTAAACAAGAAATCATGAGGATAAATTGAAATTTGTCTTACAAACCTTAACGTGTTTCATGATGTTCTGTATATGTTTAGATTTGACTGTTTTATTTAAGTAATATCAAACCGTTGTTGTTGCGAGACGAAACCAAACATTTGTTTCTGTATTACGGCTTTGTTTGGTTTACTAATGAGCATACCCATTAAAATGTGATTCTTTTTTATTATTCCAGATAATTATTTATGGAAGTCATTTTGTCGGTTGGAATTTATTAAACGCTAACGTTCGTAAAAAAGATGTTGCTGTATTGTTCGTATAGGTGCTTATCAGTTCATATACGAAGTTATTGTTTTAAATGCCACTTTTTCACCTTTTTACCTACTTTTTTATATAATATTTTTTCCAGAAGTTGGCTTAACATGCTCAAAAACTAAAATATAAATTATAAACACAAAAATACATTAACGCATAACATACATTGTTTAAGATATTTCGAAGAAATGCTCATGACAGTTATACACATCATTAGGTTGAACAAGGCAATGCTAAGTAATGCTTTTTATTCCGAAGATCATTCTACTAAATAATGTTCTGAAACAAATATGATGAATATTACTTTTAAATCTTTGTAATGCTTAAACATGATTCCAATCAATCCTATCATTTCAAAGATCATTTAATCTTTTGAATGGTCATTTATATTTAAAAGATTAAACGATCTTTCAATTTATGGGATTGATATTTTAAAAAATCAGCTGTAACGAAAAAAACCTTAATCTTAACTGGCGTTATTAATTATCTGCAATACAAATGACGAAAATTGGAAAGGATTGGAAATCATTTCCGGCCGACCACTACGCTCCAATTTGAAGAGCATCATCTGACATTCGGTTACAATCACAATCATCAACACACGGTTCGCTCGAAGCATGCACAATTAAATTGGCGAATATAAATTGATTTCATATTTCAAAACCATCCGATTTATAATGAAATAGAATTAAAATATAGCAAAAAAGCACAACTAACAAAGAGACAAATATTCAAAAGAACGCACAACATACAGATAGGAAAAATGTCGTTAAAAGTTAAAAGAGTTATCCAGTGAAGGGCAATAAAACAACATAAAATTAAAACGAATTAAAAACAATAAAATAAATAAAGATGGATAATGCAAATGAATTTATTCTTATAAAAATTGAATTGCATTACATCCTGCAGCTTGAGGACGTATTAGCTAATTTTATTACGTATTATTGATGCATTTCGCATAATATGGATGCATATTTTCATGATCAATTAGGACACAAATTAAACCAAAATCAATTATCATACTGCAAACCAGAACAACGATGCATTATGTTGTTGCGGTGTTGTTTAAAATCCAACCGTAATTGCATTTGAAAATCAAAAGCTCCTTTTCCGCATCCTTCCAGCGGCACTTAAACGTCCATCTAGTCTCGAACGAACCCATATTCGATGGCCATCCGGCTCGAAACGGCTTACAACACGGAACAAGGAATGCATTTATTATGCAAAATTATTCCACCCAGGCAAGTGTCCTGCATCCGGTGGCGCTCGTTCCGATGCACTGTACACCTTACAAGGGGAAGCACCCGGGTCGAGAGAAAGAATATCCGCATCCGTAACGCCCGTTACAACGATTCCGATTCCGGTGTTGGCGATAGCATGGCCAGTCTGGGTCAGAGGAGGCAAACAAATGCTCGAAACTCGAAACTGCTGACACTAGCACCCCCTGGAAAGGAACGGCTGCTAACATCCCTGGGAGTCGTTTAGTTGGCAAGGTGAAACAGACGGAACCAACGAAACTGTGTCAAATATGGTCCCGGGTGCGATGCTTTCCTCGCTGCGTCGATCCACACCGGCCCGGTCCTAGAGTCGGGACGGGCAGCCTCGCAATGATTGAGTATTGCACTTGCCAGCACCATCTTCCAGCGGAAATTGAACCCACCTCGGGGTTCACCCCGGAAAACGTTGTACGCATTCGCGCTGGTGGGAGCAAAATTTATTATCAAATTAATTTGATATCTCTAGAAGAGCTGCTATCGTGTACTTCACAGCACGCTTCCTCTCTCTCTCGCTCGCTCGCTCCACCGCTTAAGCTTCAGCCCAATTGAATCATCGGTGCATCCGCCCGAACATTCTAACTTTTGTACCAACAACTGCAATTTTGTTGCCCAGCCCAGGCAGAAGGGATAGCCGACGGTGCCTCCGGCAGCCAAGAGGATCACTGCGAGATGGTCATCCCGAAAGGATGCCCTCTCGAAAACTAAAGAAACTTTAAATTAGTTTCACCCACCCAACAGCGACGGACTTCCCCCGCGCCCGGGACACGAAACCGTAAGTAGGTGAAGATGGGACCTTTTGCCTGAGTTTGAGCGGAGGAAGGCTCTTTTTCCCCTCTCCTGTTGCTGCTGCTTGCACTTTTGTGTCCCTTCGACCAATAAAGCCATCCGTCCCGTTGGCCCCGGCATCCCCGCAAAGAGGGTCGCAAACAAAGTCTTGCTTATACCGCAATTAGCTACATGATTCAATTTGTCGCCGGCTTTTTTTGCGGGAGCGGGTTTTACATTCCATGCCGTACTTGCGCTAGGGTTAAGCTCAGCGCGTTTTTTTTTCCTGGGGTCCTTTTGGTTGCTTTGCATTTTCGGCGGAAACGTCATCAATTAGGCAAATAATCAACGAATTTAAATTAAAACTTCGCTCAGATTCGCCACCGTTTGGGTCTCAAAGTTGCATTCTTCAAGGGTGAAGATAAGAATGGAACAAGCAGCAGCCGTCGAACCGGGCATCTGGGGGTTCGCTCAGCGTGTCCGGTGGGGAACACTTTCGCTAAGTAATGAAATCTTGGCGGTATTCGGACGAGATATTTGCAACCGTGATCGAATAAATTAATACCATTACGCGGCTCGCAGGGTTTGGAGGAGCGAAGCCGTAGACTGATGAAGGCTGTGACGGATGTACCGGTGTCTGGACGTCCATCTTCATTCGGCGCTGGGACGACCTTGGAGCGTAGAACCGGAGGCGGCTCTTCTTAATGCAGCCGAGATAAGTGAGGTTGTAAAACTGCAACAGTAAGAGGAACGCTTCATCCACTTTTGTAGAATTGTGACGGCTAAGAACAGTGATCGGAACGTTTTCGCTTCAGTTCTATCGACATGAGAACGTGGCTCTTGGGAATCTCTTCGGTATTCTAGTTATCTCCATCTTAACCAATACTGTTTTGGCAGTATCCACATAACCAATGTTTTTTTTACATTTGGAGAAGATCTAAAAGGAAATAACCCAATATAAATGATGTTATCTAGGGCAAATGAAGTAGTTTTTTCGCTATTTCAACAACAAAGATAGCTAACGATGTAAGTTATACTAAAAACCTTTTCTATTTTCTACCATCTCGGATATTTTACATAATAAGTATATGTGTGTTGATGGAGGTAGTTCCCAGTTGGATTGAAAACAATACGATACACTTCTTGAGGTGGTTATTGACGACTGGTTGAGGGTACTGACGAAAAAAAAATTGCTATTTGACGAAATAAATGAATTCCCCTTCATGATGAAGTGGTTTCATCAAGTTTCATAACAAATTCTTAATATCCCTTCGGTTTTATCATTCAGTGTCCTGTTGTTTATTCAAAAACCGGGGCCATTTTACATAAACTTGTTTTCACGCAGATTATTTTTTAAAGTATTATAAACTTTGAGTTATGATCAACTCCAGTAATAGAAAAGCAAGCGTGAGAATCGTAGTTCCGAATCATTCCAATTGTTTTCGTACTCAACAAAGCAAGAAGATCCTGGGAATACTGGGAAACACTTTCGCACACTTTAGGTAATGGCGTGCTGATTGATTGCTGATTGAAAATTTCTTCCCCAATTTATTGTTCCCTCTGCGTGCGTTGGAAGGAGTGGATGAATTCTCATCCCGTCACGGCACAAGCTGCCGGGATGAATTCAATTTCGATGCAGTGGGCTATCGTAGCGGCAATCGAACAAATTGCAATTAAACCGTTGTAAGCGATAGCGCCGCTCGGATGGTCATACTCAGCACAATCGAGTCTTCTGTCATTCGGACTCGGAATTGAATTGCACTGTGAAGGCTGCGTGAGGCTTGTGAGGACGTTTTCAAAAGTTCTTCGAATTCAACTTCAACCTGTGATCTCGCTTCAGCAGCATGATATTAAGAATTGATTTCTCATGCCGATTGCTGGATCGGTTGTAGCGGGTGCTAAAATAGTCCGACAGACGATTGGGTTCCGACGGCATGCAAACTCCCGTGTTCCGCTAGACCAAGTGTATTAATCTAATTAACGTAAGTGCCCCATAAGAACACGGCCTCTGCCGGACGACTCGTGCACGGCCGTTGAAGTCATTTATATCCAAACCTCACTGCTAAGTGATTCCGTCAGCACCTAATGAACTATTCGCTCGAAATGGATGCCTATTCCCGGGATGCCCTTTCCCGCTGCCGTTGAAGGAAGCGATTCCTCCATCTCCGAAGTAAGTAGTTGGGCCGCCGCAAACTTGCTCCACATTGAGCCCACGAGTCGCACACAAAAGAGCGCCCACCGGAACGGGTAATCTCGGGTTCGGGTGGCTGGGTGGCGGCACAGAAAACCACCCCCAGCCAACCCGACTGGGGCGTTTGTTTTTGCACTGGCAACATTTGCAGCATTTACCGGTTTCCGTTGATAATTATGATTGATGAATTTTGGGGGCCGGCCAGATGGTGGGAGTCAAAGAAGTGGGCCCTTCCGTTCCCGACCCGAGAGCGAAAGCGCGGCAGCTTAGCTACTAATGTGACTCTTGACATTGAAGGCCATTAGGCCATTGGGCTCACGTTTCAGCGACATGCCGAACCATGCGTTTTTCGACGTGGCGTTGATATCACGGGCTAATGGCAGCCAATCGCGTTACATTGATGATTTATGAAAGTAATACGATCGAGCTTTAATGTGTGTAATGGATGTGCTGGAATGGAAGTTTGTTTGCTAATTCCAAACTTTAATATTATTCCAATCTGGCTTTTATTGTGGCATGCTTTAATTCTCACTGGGGTGTCAGTTTTGGTCTCATTTTTCTTCTCCTCACATTCAAGTTACACAGCCAGTTTCAGCTGGTCTGAATAATATCTATGTTCTATTGTTCTAAGTCTTCAATTGAATTTGATGTACAAATAAATTATTATAACCACGGTGGATGAATCCAAAAGCATTGAACACACTGGAACAACACAAACATCCTGAAATATTTCCTTCCAATTATATATGTCTCCTAATCCTATGGCAAATCAAAAAGGATGTTATCAGTGGGTTCCGTAATATTGAATATTTCCAATAAAAACAAGGCCTTCAGTCTTGTTATATGTATTTCCAAAAAAGAAAAACCTTGAATATTATTTCAAGCACTAGGTTAAATCAATCGATACAAATATAATGAACACCTTTTTCTTGGAACCTCCTTAACTTACTCTCGTCACTATCTTAAAACTATATCTCTCTCTTTCTCCGATTTCGCTTCTCAGAAAGAGCAAAACTACAATTCACCAACGGAGCTTGCCGGCCTTTTCCGTGTGATGTGAGTTGTGCCACCATGAACTGTACCGCCATCAACAGCAATCAGATCGAAACGACACCAAACAACCATCCCCGGCTGCTAGGGGGCATGGGCACGGCGTCCCCGCTGTCGGCCACCAGCACCCCACCCTCCCGCACGGCCAAGGCCACCATCTGCAGCGGCACGGGAGGTACGGGCACGGGCAGCATCGGCACGACCGTCTTCTTCCATCGCACCACCAACAACCTGCTGGATGTTCCGCGTACCGCGAACAGCTCCGAGGAGGAAAACTCACCGACGGAATTGAACACCTGCCGCAAGCTGACGGAGAAGCCACCGCTGGTAAGATAAGCACGGGGTCTTGCGGCGCTTTCGTGCAAAGTTAACCCCCACTGTGACCGTGTGCTTCCAGGTGAAACGACTTACGATGGGTATCCTAAGGACGGCCGAGGACAGCCGGCCGCTCGTGCACAGCTCGTCGTCCCCGTCGAGCTCGTCCAGTTCCTCGCAAACCATCTCGGACGGGTACGTGAACGAGGGCATCTGTGCCGACACGGCCGAGAC
>KZ072067.1:129469-143205 GCA_002091845.1 Anopheles cracens
GGACTCATTATTCACCGGAGACTATGGATATTCGAACAATCAAAATTAATACTGTGACGTGAAACAAGAGCAGCGAAATATATTTGGTAATTGTAGACAATTTTTATCAAACAAAGGTGTAGAAGTTAGTAGTTAAGAATCCAACAAAAGCAGCTGTTGCGTGAGGTATGTTAAGGCAGCTAGCAGATCTAGCTGAGTAAGTAAGCAAGGAGAGCAGCATTGAAATGAACAAAAATGAAACAGAATCACACGAAACAACAGCGCATGTGAATGAACATACCAAAAATGGCGTAACTGCAACCAGTTATGGGCAGAATATGAGTGCATTATTTAAAATATATGTATTTTACTGTTAGCAAGAAGTTAGACGTTATATTAACTCTGCCGGCAACGACCGTGGAGCGCGTTACAATCGCTACACTCCTTTCCACCGGCACGTTGAATCGTTGATATGGCAGGTATAGTGAGTGCAGTAAAGTTGATTTAAAAATCTCTTCCTCTTCAGACTCTAAACGCGCCCAGGGAAGTGTTATTGTCAATCACCTTCGTTGTTAAAGACGTTTGGAGCGAATGGTTTCGCTTGATATTGGGATCATAGTTGAGCTACTATCGTTTTGACAAGCCAAGCACGGTTATAGTAAATAGTGACGGGGATACGAGAGGCATTCCACCGGTAAAAAAGCGTCCACCTGATGCGGATTCCTAGTGCTCTCTATCTTATTTTGTGCCTTGCTTTTCTCATACGCAGATTTATTACATTATTCTAATTCATTGTAACTACGAAGATAAACGGTTTCTTCCGGAAGACTTCTTCTGCGTACGCATTGCTAGAACAATTTGGTTGCCTACTACCACTGAGGTCATTTTGAACGATTAAAATCTAGTAGCAATGTTTTTTTTTTCTAATATAATAGTAGGTAAAAATCATTTAAATGCGAATTGCTATTTGAATGTTCTAGCTAGAAGCTCATTTTGCGCTTTTATTGTTGACATATTAGCATGAACGAAAAGGCAGTAACGAAATTTGTTCTCCTTTTTTGAGTTCTCGATCGCAGTTCGGATCATTCCGTTGAGATGCTGGAAACTGGAACTTGAAAGCCTTCCTAAAAAAGATCTAAATACACTATTTCTATCTCTCTCTCGTTGCCCAGAACTATTTTAGTAGCTTGTGCGAATATAAAACACACACTACACGGCGCCTGTACGCGTTAAATAAAACAAGCCATAATTGAAACACATAACTAACACTACTACCACCGCGTGTCGAACGAAGCAGGTTCTCACACACTCCCTCTCTCTATCTATAGCCTTTTGCTGCAAATAGCACGAACAATATCAGACAGAATAAAGCTATGTATATGTACAAAAGAGGAAAGAAACACGATTTTATCATTTACTCTAGCGAGAAAATCGCTGCAAACCAAGCATCGGAAGCAAATTCAACCCAAGCTACTAAGCCAATTACGATCTGCTACGGAGGCTTAAACTTAGTGTAAGGAGAGTGTAGAATGTGTGGGCTTCGCGAAGTATTTGGTATTGTATTTTGTTCTTTTCGTTATGTTTTTTTCTTCCTCTTCTTTCCATTCGAGATTGAACGTCACTGTGATTGCAAAAGTGCACAAAGCGAGGAATGAACGTTTCCACTAAATCATGCTACAAAAAAGGTCAGATCTAGCATGCATTGCAATACTTTTCGTTCCTGCAGCGCCACCACCGTCGTCGCAACGATCCGCGTGAGCCATGGAACACGTTATAAGTACTGTACGCAGTGAAAGAGAAAAAAAGCACACGCTCACACAACGCACTAATTATTGTCGCTCACAATCGATGGTCAACCCGAACAGCATAATACTCCTAATGAACAGTAATCGTTATCCGCTTGGTCTCTGTCGTGCTTTTGTTGTTGCTTCGTTTGTTAATTAAATTCCTAACGTCACGGCCATAACGGTCAGAGGATGATGAGCATGCCTCTTTCCTCCTCCTCACACCCGGGAAGCTGCTACCTCCACACACTTACTGCTGCTTCGCTTCTTCGTCCATGCCGATGTCGGAGAAATGTTTCCAGCTAAGCAGATCGTTTAGCAGCGCCTCCATAATTGGATTTGGTCCAAGACTTTCCACCTACGAATCGATATTTTAAAACCAGAACAACACACATTAGTGAGAACGCACGCGTCGACACGTTTTCTAGCACGCCTTCACCTCCTTTCTGGCCTCCTTGTCGAGTGCGTCGAGCACGTCGCGTGTGTACTGAAAGCTGCCCAACTTTTCCAGCAACGATATGCAGTACCGCTTGACCTCGACATCGCGCGTTCGCTGACGTAAAATATCTGTTTTTGGCGAGACAATACAAGTGGCGGATTATTAATGAACCACGCTGGCACCGTACCAGGGGAAGGAAAACAATACTCACGCAACACTTGCTTGTCGTACTTCTGCGTCTGGACCGCGTGTATGATAGGGAAACTAAACTTTCCCTCCGTCAGGTCCTCGCAGTAGCTCTTGTTCTCCGAGTACTCCTTCAGGCTCAGATTGCAGTAGTCGTCCCGGATCTGGAAGTACAGCCCGAGTATCGCCGTCAGCTTGCTAAAGTCTTTCCGGTTGTCGCTGAACAGCTGCATCAACCGGATGGCCAGCATGAACAGGCCGCCCGTCTTCCGGATCGTCATCTGCTTGTACTCCGACTCGGTCGGGCAGGCGAAATTGTCCCTCCAGTAGATCTCCATGCCCTGGCCGCGGTGCAGCTCCAGCAGCTGCTCCGTGTAGACCCGTGTCGCATCCGGGTGGCCTAGTTGCTGGACCTTTTCCAGTGCCAAAAATAGCACATAGTTGGCGGCGTTGATGGTGCTTGCAACACCGTATATTTTATGCGCCACCGGAATGCCTCTGCGGAGGATAGAATTGTCTTCGATATCGTCGATGCTGTAGAAGCGGAACAGCGAGCGCAAAAACATCGAGACGGCGGGGACGGGCAGGCGAGTGAATGGGGTGAAAAATCGGAAACGAGATACGTTATTAGTACGGTTACCAAGAAGCGGATCGTGCTGAGTGAGCTCAGAGAAAAAGTACAGATAAACAAACAAACAGCATGCTGCTTCCCATCAACTGGCACTTTGTGAGACGTAAACAATGTTGCCGAAGCACACAGAAACGCATGAAAACGCTGCTCCAATACTTACAGCAGACTAGAATTGTGCAGCATTTGGACAATCTCACTTATCGCCGCCAGTTTGTCGTTCGGAATGGACAGCCAGTGGTTAATCGCCAGTGCCAGCTTCGAGCGAACCTGCTTGCCGGGAATTTGCTGGATGTAGGAAAACGGTTGCAGCAGCGTCTGGTGGTACACAAAACGAGCAAATATTAAATTACACATTAGAACAAACGTTCAAAAAAACTTTTTGGATTGCATTTTTGAAGGTAAACTCCACACACTCACCTCATCCTGTTCCTTTTGGGAGGATTTATCACGGCACTTGTCGAGAATTTCGTTGAATTCGTTCATGTTAAACGACGACATCGTTGCGCGCTTGTTTCACTTTTTCACGTCTCAAACGCACGAAACTGGCCTCGGTGTGAAAATCTTCTTGTCAGTCTAGCTTCTCCCGATCGATATCGACTGCCTAGCACCGTACACCAACCACTTTGCGCCGGAGACCGAGAAAGGATCCTAGCACCCGCAGTTGTCTGCAGTTGTCCGCAATGAGGATGTTTTTTTCCTTCGACCGGGTCGATAATTCTTCTTCTTCCACGCTCCGGACAGGTTTGCGCGTCGCTCCAGATCCAGTATTTCACTTTTTGGGAGTCCTAGCGGTGGTCAGAGACTTTGGAAACGGCCTGCAATCGCTAGTTTATATTCAGAGCACACATTTTTCGATGAAATTGTGAAATATTTGAACACTTTCGCGACCTTCTGTTTGTTTTGCTAAACAGCCATATTGATTTGACAGATCAGCTGTCAGGACGGACGTTTACGGTGGCTGGTTCAAAGCTGTACAACAAATATTTAAATGGTTTTACAGTATTTTCCATTCCATGAGAACATGAGAGAACGAGTTTCATCAAGAATCGAAAAATTTTGCCCTGAGTTTTGTGGTTTTCATGCATTTTACACCACTTGACGATATTTCATGGTGAATCGTTTCGGCAGGGTAGCTCACACGCTGGCGTTCCTGAAGGGAGTGCCAATGACAACACAGCAAAGACGTGTCACCCTTCCAGTGTTGTTGTTGTTTAAGTGAATGTTTTTGTATAAAATCGACCGATAATACACGTTTTTGCGAAGTATTTTGAAACGTTATTTACCTACGAATAACAGAATATAGCAATGGCAGCCGCTCACGTGCATCCAGGCCATCCGGGGCATCCGGGTGGTTCGCGTATGCCCGGACCGCCACCGCTAACACCGTGGTCTCCGGACAAGAAGCACAGTGACCGCGAGCGATGGGTTTGCATCTACCCAGCCTACATAAATAAGAAGAAATCCCGACAGGAAGGCCGTCGACTGCCGAAGCCGGCCTGCGTGGACGATCCATCGCCGCAGGAAATACGCGACGTGTTGCAGGCACTGAACATGAACGTACTGGTAGAGCTGAAACAGTATCCACGCGAGCGAAGCAGAGTAAGTTTAGCTATCGGCAACGTTTAAAACCTACCCAGTCCTGTAATATGAAAACGACACTTTTAGGAACTACAATGCCGTGGCCGTATTCGCGTACAGCTACGAAATGACGACGGTACACCGTTGAACGCGGAATACGCAACGCGCGACAGCATACTGCTGCACCTAGGAAAGATGATTCCGATGCTGAAAAGCCGACAGCTGCTCCAATACTTACAGCAGACTAGAATTGTGCAGCATTTGGACAATCTCACTTATCGCCGCCAGTTTGTCGTTCGGAATGGACAGCCAGTGGTTAATCGCCAGTGCCAGCTTCGAGCGAACCTGCTTGCCGGGAATTTGCTGGATGTAGGAAAACGGTTGCAGCAGCGTCTGGTGGTACACAAAACGAGCAAATATTAAATTACACATTAGAACAAACGTTCAAAAAAACTTTTTGGATTGCATTTTTGAAGGTAAACTCCACACACTCACCTCATCCTGTTCCTTTTGGGAGGATTTATCACGGCACTTGTCGAGAATTTCGTTGAATTCGTTCATGTTAAACGACGACATCGTTGCGCGCTTGTTTCACTTTTTCACGTCTCAAACGCACGAAACTGGCCTCGGTGTGAAAATCTTCTTGTCAGTCTAGCTTCTCCCGATCGATATCGACTGCCTAGCACCGTACACCAACCACTTTGCGCCGGAGACCGAGAAAGGATCCTAGCACCCGCAGTTGTCTGCAGTTGTCCGCAATGAGGATGTTTTTTTCCTTCGACCGGGTCGATAATTCTTCTTCTTCCACGCTCCGGACAGGTTTGCGCGTCGCTCCAGATCCAGTATTTCACTTTTTGGGAGTCCTAGCGGTGGTCAGAGACTTTGGAAACGGCCTGCAATCGCTAGTTTATATTCAGAGCACACATTTTTCGATGAAATTGTGAAATATTTGAACACTTTCGCGACCTTCTGTTTGTTTTGCTAAACAGCCATATTGATTTGACAGATCAGCTGTCAGGACGGACGTTTACGGTGGCTGGTTCAAAGCTGTACAACAAATATTTAAATGGTTTTACAGTATTTTCCATTCCATGAGAACATGAGAGAACGAGTTTCATCAAGAATCGAAAAATTTTGCCCTGAGTTTTGTGGTTTTCATGCATTTTACACCACTTGACGATATTTCATGGTGAATCGTTTCGGCAGGGTAGCTCACACGCTGGCGTTCCTGAAGGGAGTGCCAATGACAACACAGCAAAGACGTGTCACCCTTCCAGTGTTGTTGTTGTTTAAGTGAATGTTTTTGTATAAAATCGACCGATAATACACGTTTTTGCGAAGTATTTTGAAACGTTATTTACCTACGAATAACAGAATATAGCAATGGCAGCCGCTCACGTGCATCCAGGCCATCCGGGGCATCCGGGTGGTTCGCGTATGCCCGGACCGCCACCGCTAACACCGTGGTCTCCGGACAAGAAGCACAGTGACCGCGAGCGATGGGTTTGCATCTACCCAGCCTACATAAATAAGAAGAAATCCCGACAGGAAGGCCGTCGACTGCCGAAGCCGGCCTGCGTGGACGATCCATCGCCGCAGGAAATACGCGACGTGTTGCAGGCACTGAACATGAACGTACTGGTAGAGCTGAAACAGTATCCACGCGAGCGAAGCAGAGTAAGTTTAGCTATCGGCAACGTTTAAAACCTACCCAGTCCTGTAATATGAAAACGACACTTTTAGGAACTACAATGCCGTGGCCGTATTCGCGTACAGCTACGAAATGACGACGGTACACCGTTGAACGCGGAATACGCAACGCGCGACAGCATACTGCTGCACCTAGGAAAGATGATTCCGATGCTGAAAAGCCGACAGACAAAGGCACCGGAACCGGCACAGGCTTCCTCATCCTCAACCGCAGGGCACGCGCAAAAGAAGGGCAAAGGAAAACGTCGATAAAGTGGCTGACAATAACAGCGCAACCACGAGGTAAACGCGTTCCCATTCTGTAAGTAAAAAACAGGTATGCGTGTGTGCGAACAGGGCAATAAACGAGTTACTCCGCCGGATGTATTTGGAAGGCAAATCAAATCACAACACCACGCTCTATCTATTCACTTTAGGCTTAACCCGCAGCTTGCGTTGCATGCGTCCCGGTGGTTTGTAGTCTGGATTTTTGGCCATGACAAAGTTCTTCACACGATACGCCTGGAAAGAAAGATCGAAATTAGTTGTAACTTCTAACGGCAAGCCGCATCACGTACCTTCTGCGGTGGCCCACAGCCAGCGGTGTAGTTTTTGCGTCTCCCCAAGCACGGCCAGCGCCGTCTAGCCGGTACCACGTAACCCGGTTGAGCAACGATTTCGTCCGGTTCTTCAACGGCATCCGTCTCGTCTCGTTTAGCCCTCGTTGCCTGGCTTTCCTTTGCGTCATCTCCTGCAGAAAAAGAATATACGTGGGAGAGGAAGAAGCGTATTACATACCACTGTCATGTACCTTTCTCGAAAAAGTCCAACGGAAGACATTGCGGGTTGTAGTCGTCCTCGGTGGAGACGGCACCGTCGCTTTCTTCAGCAACTTTCCGGCTCGTTTTTTTGTTAGCAGCATACGTTTGTCTACTAACACAGTGTGCTCATTTAGTACCGTTCGCGGGCGTTTTATACCATTTAAATGGTGTATAATCTAAAACGTGCTTCCGAACGTCGTTTTCTAATCTGCTGGGAACGCTTTTAAGTCTTCCGGTTCGTTACTCGGTCATATCTCCACCGAATTGAACGTGTCTTTAGGTTTGAAAACGTAGTTAGTTTCTAAGGGCAGGCGGCTTTTTTAGTTCTCTCACGCTCGTATATTGAATGTTTAATACAGCATTTGCGATACTTGTTAAAATGGAAATACTTTTTTGACAGATACGAAATACAAGTTTTAACATGATTCAAGTCTTATTTCTATGATTTTTTAACAATATACTTTTCATTCTGAAATTCATAAAGCCGCTTCCTGATATGAAAAATATAAACAATTAAAAAGAAACTTTTAGTGTAAAAAAAACAAAAAAAAGTTTCATATCTTATTCACCGTTTATTTTCACAGAAGGAAATTTCATTCCCAACAAACATACAAATTAATCAAACCACTAGGAAGTACCAACTAATAACGTCAAACCGTATGATAGGTTTACTTTGCGTTAACACTTGTTTTCTGTCCTTAACATTAATTAACATTTCTTCACGTTCCATTGTTGAAGAGAAGATCTACCACGTCCAACTTCTCCATCGGATCCGGTCGGCCAGTAGCACGATTTACTGCAATCTCGACGGGAACATGATCGTCACCCTTCTGATCGAGCGTTTCAACAGTAGAACCATCCGGCTGCCCTTCCGGTGCGCCCTGCTTGGTGGCAAAGTTCGAGAAGAGAATCTTGTGGAATCCAATCCGGCCGACCGTTGCACTGTCCTTCTCTTCCGGTGTGGCCGCACGTCGTCCGAACCGGGTACGGGAGGACTGTTTCTGGGGCGGCTGAATGAAGAGATCGTACACAAGGCCGAGCTTTTCGCTGTTCGCTTTGATCAGATCGATGCATTTGGCGTCTGCGGGTTTAGGTACGATAAGATTTACACTGGTTAAATATTCCAATAACTTACATACGGCCGAAACTTACGCTCGGTTGGATCCTGACTGCACTCGCAGATGCACTCCTCACCGCAGTAGAACCCATTGCACGTTGGACAAAAGCTACACAGATCGCGACAGGATCGCTGCTGATCGAGGAAGTGTGCGCTGCTGTCGTTAAAGTCCGGTGCATAAATCGACGCCGATTGGACCACTGTGAACGCGGTAAGATTGTTAATAACCCATTTTACAGCCAATTCCACAATTGAGAACTTACCATCGACGTTAACCGCCACCAGCAGTACCAGCAGCAACGTTATCCCCACGGAAACCAGAAAAAACTGTCGCCGTTCCATTGCGTCCGAGCGTTGGCGATGAACTAAGTGATCAGTCGTGTCGAGACCTCAACCCAGTGGTCAAGAAAAGATTCGCCGTGCCGCCTTTTCGCGGAACTTATCAGCGCGCCATGGAATGTTTAGACTTTCCACCGACGGCCGTGAAGAAGTTGTTGTTTTGTTGTTTGTTCTACCTCACTCACCGCGCGAAGGGTTCCACGGGCGTGCCAGAAGTAGTATCGGTCGTTGCAAAACCCTATCGCCCTCCATTGCTATCGGTTCCACCTGTCCCAATGTGGGGAGGAATGTTCTCAGCGCATCGCGGCACTCTACTGAGCGTCTTATCCGGTTTATTTTGCCTACAAAAACGAACACTTGTTGTGGTCTCTTCTGGCCGCCAGAACTTCCAAAATGACAACGGTTTGCGTGTGATAAAATGAATGGTGCTTTTGGTCCATATTGTGGTTCCTACTCGCGATGAGCCACACACTTGAGAAACTCCTCTACCACGTCCGTAATTCGAACGATAGAAAGAGATTGTATGATTCTGTGCAGCTGAAACCACACGGCATGTTTACTGTGAAATTGAGGTTGGCTTTTGTAGCCGATAAACACAAAGCAGCGTCTTTGTGCTCAAACAAATGGAAGTGAGTGCATGCATGCATGCACAAGGAATTCGTACGAAGCTACTAGCATAACATTCCGAGGAGATCGTAAACTTTAACAACACGTTGATAGGGTTGGACCTTTTTCCTGCAGATCAGATGCTGATTCATATTTTCATATTATTACATTTTAGTTTAATTTTCGCAAGCCATTCGATAGAAGACCAGCAATGAAGCAGAATTGGATATAAGAGTATCGCGTTCTTAACGACTCAAAACTATGTAGACGACAACGATGTTGACAAGAAGGAAGTACTTCCGTATAACTACGTGAGATAATTTACGTTGAACCTTTTCGATCCTATCCATCATAGTTTAGCCGGCTGGCAACCAGTTGATCGAACCCAGCAGCAGCACTTAAATTCAGTTTTATCGGAAATCCATATTGGCGCGAAGTTGGGTACTATGGAACGCGTGTGCTCCATCTATGGTAATATTAATCTCACGAGAGATTGTTACAGTAAATCCTTCAGAGTGAAGATATTAAAGTGTCGTAGTCATTTTTTGCATCTTTTCGTAAGATAGCTATGGAGCTAAATGTTCATATTATACCAAACAATTCAACGTAACAACGTTACTGTTTTATTGCAATGAATGTAAAACCACTGTGCGTCTAATTGTTTCATGAAGGGAACGTTTTTACATCTGGAGTGTGTAGCACTATTTCTGGGGAGAATAAATTAACGTTGAAACCGCGGCTCCACTGTTTCCTTTCATCGTCTCGCAGGTTTATCGTCCTTCATAAGCCGCTTGCGTTGCCGTCGTATCTTGGCGCGACGCTTCGCGATCAGTAACGCCATCTTTTCCTTCAGTGCGGCCGCCTTATCCCTCAGCAGGCTGCGGAAAGCGCCCACCCGTTCTGCGCGACTCATGCCCGGTTTCCGTTTGCGCACCGCTCGTGTCGGTTTTGTGGCCGGTATCCGTTCGATGCTGTGATTGAAGACGATCTTGTCGCCCTTGGCATCGTGCACCACCACGCTATACTTCACCTCTGGAAAGTCATGCGAAGCATTAGGCTACCGTACGGAAGATCAGGCAGTCAGGCAGTGATACTCACTGTTCTTTTCGCAGCTTATCACGTGCGGTTTGATGTTGCACTCGCTTTCCTCGTCTTTCGCAGGATCTTCCGCGTGCGCACTACAAAGGATAAGGGCTGCAGAGCGGGCCCGCCATGCGTTTGCCTTGGATTAAACTGCTGCCTGGCCGCACTTTCACCGCACCGCACACTTACCGATGGAAAGTGCCATCAGGCACTTTCTCCCGAGATCCGCACCCATGTCGCCTCAGAGCCACAGAGCTGCTGACGCACGGCCTAACTTGCGGGGGAACTGCTGACTGTCTCAGTTTCGCCTC
Organism: Anopheles cracens; assembly: GCA_002091845.1. NCBI lineage: Eukaryota > Metazoa > Arthropoda > Insecta > Diptera > Culicidae > Anopheles > Anopheles cracens. The sequence goes on from KZ072067.1 coordinate 140,033, forward strand.
CGGTCGCGAAATGGAGTCCGTTCTGCTGAAACAGGCACATTTACTCGGTGCGGCAGCGACGGTTGGCAAGGTTTTAAGGAAAACAAGAACAGCACACGATCTGCAAAGCCGCACCCGGAGAAAGGTGCGTGAAGGTTGTTTGGCTGACCTTTGATGGCGGTGCTAGGCTCGCCAGACACTGCGGGGAAGTTGGGCTATGCTTTATTTTTCGTAGGGATACCCCCGGAGACACAAAACAAAGCTCCGTCCTGCACCCGGACGTTGTTTGGCAAACACGGTGGGTCATAGTAAAGCATGTCGCCAGTGCCCGGATTTAAGGTCGACCTGGTGTGGTTTGTTTTTGTTAATGAAATTGAGCATGTAAACTCGTTGCGGTGCACGCCGCTGTGGGTTCAAAACAAGAGCGTGAGCTTCATTCGAGGGTTGAGTTTCTATTGCGTTCCTCAGGACAAGGACCCCGCAGTGGGAACATTCTCGTTGTTTGTCGATAGAACGTTTGAAGTGGAGGGAATAAAATAGTGTAATGCCTTTTATTTGATGTTTTTGTTTATTAAATATATTTTCCTGTTCCTTCCATTATTTTCCCCCAATTAGTTGGAGTGCGTCGAATTTGACCATATGATTGAACATGCTTCTATTCTTTGAATTTAGTGTAATATACAATCTGTGTTCTACTAGAAGATCATTTTCATTTCAACTACTCAATTAAAGAAAACAAATAACTTTGAGAAATCCCTTGAAACCATTCTTTTTTGTAGTTGAGGTGAGGTTCAATGGTAATGTCAAAACCTCAAGGGCAATTTCAAATTTATTTTTTTATAAATATATATTTTATAAAGTTGTTAGAATTGACCATAGGGACGAAAGACTAATCGTACCATAACGTAGTAGGTTCTTTGCGAAGTTTCCCACAAAATAGCTGGAGCACGTAGGATTTCTAGACTTCTTCTTCTCGCTTCTTCAGAGTTAAGCAAATGATCAGAGGTCCTAGGCTCGAAATTAGCTAAACCTTTTAACCTCATGCTATAAATAGGTACAGTACCAGGAAGCATGCTTTGACAATCTCCATTCTGTCTAAATAACCGTAGGAACTACATCCATCACTAACAAGAATCGAAGATATTGAATCGCGCAGCACGTTAGACATAACTTCTTTATCATGAGAATTTATTGCTCACTCTATCCTTTAGTTGTTGGTGTTCGATGACTAAATTACTCTAAATAAAATTCTCAAAATTAAATAAATCATTTGTCCCTATTTACAATGTTTCTCAATTTCAATATATTGATCTTCACATGTCAGAAGCGAACCGCAAATAGTCCTTAGATAATATTGATATAATCTACTCTCCTTTTTTTGTTCTGTAGCATGATGCAATTACAGAAAGATGGAATTATACGTAAATATAATTTATTTATTATAAAATAAAATAAAATAGGTCGGCTCCCTAAGAGCCCTATGCTTGATGTTTTATTCTGTCACGTTGCATTCTATGTGACCTAATGCTTCACAGTTGGCACGTGTTTAGTACACTTTTTAGTACAATGCGTTAAGAGATATTTTTCAAAGCAGTTGTTCACAAATTTGGCTTCCATAAATCGACAGAGCATATATATGGCTCTAAAACAAATGCATGTAATGAAGTTATTTGTTTTGCATATGCTTTTCTCATTCGAATGAGCTAAACATGTGATAATAGTGATATAAACTAATACAAATGAAATATATCGAAACGAGTACGAGTTTTCGTATTTGATGTGTAATTTATTGTGATAACATGTAGACGTAAATTTACAAACTTATTGCTGAATGTTACAGTGTTGCAACTTTTTAATGTTTCTGCAATCTCCGATTACGATTTCTCAGGTACTTCCGTCGTTGTGGTCTGAGGACGAAGGATAACCATTGGCAACAAAAAAACGTTAGCAGCAGATAGGCACTGGTGTCATCATAGAATAAAATCTTACCTTCCGTTTGCCCATCTTCCTGCCCTTTCTGCTGCGTCTGGCTTGCATACGTTCCTTCCGCTTTTCCCGTAGACTTTCCCGCTTCGGCGTGTCTCGTTTACTGCGCTGGGCGGCGATAACACTCCGGGTGGCGGCGACATTCATCACCCTCAGATCATACTCGATGCCCAGGATGTTGTTTGTTTCGTGCACGAACTGGAAGCATCGTGACTCTGGAGAGTAGAAACGCATCGAGACATGTAGCAACGACGCAAAAGCAAAATGGTAACGAATGTTGTACTTACTCTCTGCCGGATCGGAACAGAAACAGAGGCACAGGTTCTCGTTCGGCACGAACTCGGCCGTGCAGTTGCAGTTGTTGCAGTACGATTTGCAGGACCAATCCTTGATGCCCGCCTCCAGTTCGCCTTCCAGAGACAGATGGTACGCGTTGGCGGTGTGTGGAAGTGTTACCAGAACAGTGAGTGTGCCCAGTAGTAGCACCAGCGCCAGTGACGCCACGACTCGTTGTGCCATGGTGGAGATGATGAAGGTTCTGTATCCGGTGGAGCCGGCTGAAATGTGTGTTCTCCGGCAGCATCGTGCTGGTAGGTGATTTATATGATAGCTGGCGCCACCCGGCGCTTGAAGGTACCCCACATTCGCAGTGGTTTTGCTGACGCTGACGCTCTCCGAAACGCGAAACGTTCTTCCTGTCAGCAGAAAGCGGGTCAACAGCGCCATGGGGCGTCTTGTTTAGTTTTGCTGGAAAATCTGGAAAACTCTTTCGCGCAGCTTTCGTTCTCCTAGAACCTGGAACAGACCAACGAGTTACAATAAAAACTCCGCCGATTCTGAGAAACTTGAGCATTTCTCGTCGATCGACATTGACAAGCACACAACGGCACTATGGCACAACTTCGATTTAGCTGCGTGTTCCAGTGGACGGTAGCTCTTGCGCTGCTAACCCTTCTTGTGCACGTGAAGGCTGGCTCGAATCAAGTCGCTGATCGATCAGTGTTTCAACGATCGCTCGATGGACTCCGGTTGCACGACAATCAGTTCGTGCGCGGTATACCATGTGAGGCGGCTTGCGAACATTGCGGCTGCAATGGAATCTATCTCGGGGAGAAGTGTGTTTGCTTCTGCGCCGCTGACAGCAAGGAAAGTAAGTTGAAAGTTGAACTCAAGGGGACGAATTAGACGGAATGAAGAAATAAAAAAAA
>KZ072067.1:179580-191362 GCA_002091845.1 Anopheles cracens
GGTCGGTCATTCATTCAGTGGTCAATGTATACTTGTTGACAACATACTGTCAACAACATATTTGGCGCCTCTATCACTTCATTTACATTAGCTATGGTCAAAACAGTGAAGGAACTCCATTCTATGATTTGTTCGAACCGCCTGCTCAATCCGAGCCTAACAAAGTTCGTGCCATTGTGACACACTTTGTATTGGCCGGATGCTATTGGGCAATTTTTGTAAGATTCAGGCAGCTTGGCCAACTCCTCGAAGCGAGAGCTGGAAGAAATGGAGCAGTTGGGCATTCCGGTGGCGTTCAACCATGCTAACCCTCCTAACGTGCCCCAGCTCTGTCCGATCGAGATTTTTTGGACACATTTGACGAGGAGAATATATTCAAATAATTTCATGGCCAAAACCGGGGATGAATTGATGAAAATGGTAGCCTAGGATCTGAAGATAATGCCAACATTTTTTTTTCGACACCTATGGCCCAAGTTTCGGTCAAGTGCCGCCAGGTGGCCCGGAACGGAGTGGACATATTTTTGTACAATAATAAACATAATATAGAAACAAATGTAATTTGGTTTGAGAAAGTATCTTTGACCGTTTATTTTTACTATCCGTTTGAAAAAAGTCGCTTTTTAATGCAAACGTTATTGTATGCTATCCTTTGCGGTTTAATGGCTTGGATATTTATATGAAACAGACTAGTTAACATTTTTATACGTCTTGGTTATGTTTAAACATGCACTGGAATATGCACCTGTTTTTCGCTTATTACATTTATAAAAAGATTTAATAAAATAGAGCAAGCATTGCAAATAGATAAGGCTAGCCAAATGTGATAAACAAATAAAATTGAGGTTACAGATTAGTATCGATCGTGTGCATTGAATTGAATTCATCTTACATCAAAGTAATCACGTCCATACGATTATTCTTTAATTCATTTCTTTAATTCATTTCTTTAATTATGTCTTCTTTTATTATTAATTATAATTCAATTCAAGCAATACTTAACTGAAACAAAGCTCTATTGTAAATAATCCGTGAACAAGTTTCAAATAATGTTAGATTCACAATTAACCATGATAACATTTCCTAAATGACATAATTCACAATTCATAATAACATAATTCATTTATCAATTGTAACCTTACGCTAGATTTTTATATTCAGAAGAGAGAAATACAAACTCCAAAAATGTTTTCTGAATTACAAAATAAATATATTTCATGTCGTTTTCTCCTCAATATTTACTATTGCTTAATAACCTTCTCTTTTAACCAAAACTTCAAATAATTTTTTAAAGCTAAGCAATTTGAGGATGACGAATAAAATGGAAAATCCTACCACACGAGCAAAAATTCATCTTGCCACCAAAATCGAGTGTCATGTCTCTCATCATCTAGCTGTCAAAAGACGATCCAGACACACGCTCACACACACGCTCACACACACGCTCACACACACGCTCGGATTCCGTTTCCGAGGATCGGAAGCTCAATCTCGTTGTTTCCAAGGTTGATTGAAAACCGGTATCGGATCGACAGCACGTCGTCCGCGTCGGCGAGGGAGAAAACATTCATTAGCAACTTCCGTCCGAGCGTCTGGCGGGGCTGGTGGGATGAGTTTCTAAAATTTCCTAAACATGCTGCCACTTCGGTGCGCGTGCAGCGCCATCTCCCACGATGCACCCGGAATCGGAAAAGCGTAGCAGATCCACCTCGACCGCAACGCACAGAGGATAGCTCATGCAATTGCGCTGCAACGATCGCAAACCATAGCAATGCAGACGGGTGCGCTCGTGAAAGCTGGGAAGGAGCGCAAGAAAAGTCAACAGACTTAACGAGGAAAAATCAACATACCATTCAGGCGGGTGGAAAGATAAACATTCAATCATGATTATCTCCCGCCCGGTTAGCGTCATACGAACGCCACCACAATTAAAGTCTGTTGTGATGCGATTCGATTCGTCCGCCGCACGGAGAATGCTGTGTGTTTTATGTGGGAGGCATTGCTTAGGAAGAAAGCGAAGCCAACGAACAGATTGAAAAGAAAAAAAAACACGCAGTGGAAGCAGCAGAGACTGCTGGAACAAGAAAAACAAATCACACACACACACCCCAAAAGAAAACTTCACCCACTCGGTTCGTTCGTTTTCTCCTTCATCTCGGCGCAATGTGCAATCTCTCAATTTGCACAGCGCTTAAAGAGACGGGGTATAAATTTGCAAACTCCGAAGCGACAATCGACAAAGCAGGCCATGGCGTGGAACGGAGAATGAAAGAGCAAAGAGAAAGAGTAAGAAAAAGAGAGAAGCGAGAGAGAAAAAAAGCACCACAACGCAGAAAAGAAACGACACGTGAAAACACGACGGTGGTAAATAAAAGTTATGAAAATAAACAGCAAAAGTGGCAGCGGTGGCAGCAGTGGAAGAGAAAATAAAACTCGTAAATAAATAAATAAGCCGCCCGCGTCCCAGCGCCGCCCGGAGACTTGGCCCGGGCGGCAAGAAACGAACCCGGCTTCGGGAAGGAAATCACTCGAAACGACGACGACGGCGATGGCGACGGCGTCGTCGTTCGTCGACGGCAGCTTTTACTTTCTCTTTCGATTGGCGTGGCGTGGCGTGCGTTGAAGCCCGGGGGGTGGAGCCGTGGGCACGCGGTGGTCAATTTTGCCGCAGCTGCTGCGGCGACGGATCGACACCAAGATCGCGATCCAAAGGCCATGCGAGCGTGCGCAAGGTTAGCATGGAGGATGAAAAGTTTCCAACTGGCCAGCGCAACCGTTCGGTACCGAAGCGCGGGGATCATCGGATTTCCTTTCGCTGCGCTGCGCTTTAAATACCGACACGAACAGGAAAAGTGACCTTTGCGCGGCAGTGGATCGCAATTTTATCGCGCCTTCAACATATCTGCCTCGTTTCATGCCTTCCGTTTTTTTTATGTGGCTCATAAAAAAGAGAGTAACCGTGGGGGATGATGTCCCTTCCGCGAGGTTCACAGGTTCACAAACGAACCAGTTTGCAGCGCCAGACGGTGATTGAAGATTTTTTTTATTACTACTCTCCCACAAGGTCACTGGTTTCCGTTTTTTTTCGTTACTTTTTTCCCAAGCTATCTCCCATGGTGTGTGTATGTTTGTGCGTTGAAAATAATCTGTTGCAAACCTGAACGAACCCGGCGGAAGTGATAAATAAAGTGGCGATCGTTAGACGAGCGAGATGGTAAGAGAAACGCGCCAAACCCAACCCAAATGGGCGAAAAAAAAGAGCGAAACAAAAAAAAATGGCAAGTGAACGTGAATGGGTTGAATGAAAAATGGTATCACAATTTTCGTTTTCGCTTCCCATGGGGTGGGAATTAAGCTTACAGGAGGGAGAGAAGGAGAAAAAAGACACAACTTTAAACAGTTGTGCGCACAATCAGCAGCAGGAGGTGGAGGCATTAGCATTATCTTCGATGGCCAAGCCTTCTTGGTGAGAATAATGCCTAATCTCGGAAAAGTTCAAACGCATTAGCATTCAAAGCGAACGGTAATCCGGAGTGCGAGAGGCTCGGCTTTTGTTGTGCACCCGGGGGTACTGCTGCTGTGCCCTCCATTGCATCCGGTTGAGACGTTTGTTTGTCTAAAACACTCTTTGGTGTTTCAATTAGGGTGCCGGGCTTAGAAAATCGGGTGCTGTGTCTTTGTTTACGATGGGCGGCAGTTTTACGACAGTTAATTCCAAAGCTTTTGGGCTATTTAGGCGGTTGAAAGCGCTCGCGAGTTTGAAGTCGGGGTTGTTTTGAAGGATTGTCAACAGATAAGCCGCAATTGTGAATGCTGTGGTCTTTGAGGAGTAGCAGATCCGAGTGAAGCCTTTCATCAGTTCGACGACTAGTCTCATTGAATAAAATGAGCTCAAAGTGCAACTGTGGTTAGTTCAAGCATGGAAAGTTGGGAAAAATATACAATAGTTTAAAGGAAGTTGTGAGGAAATTAATAACTAAACTGATTTTATAAGTAGCGCCAAAACATAATTTGAAATACCCTCACCAGTTTTTTTTATTTTGTTTTCATTGTGGAGGTTTTGTAATTGTTTCATCATTTCATTTTATTTTAAAATTATAAAAAATCTTATCATATTATAGATGTAACAAGTTTGAGTCGTCCTTATTTAATAGGCATGGGTGGCATTTTTTTTAATTAATGAATTGGTCGTTTAATTTCAATCTATAAGATTTTTAACTTATAACGAACGTTCGAGATTTATAATGTTTAACAAATAGAGATAAAAGAGAGAAAAAATTAACTGTTTAATATGATAATGAAACGAATTCTGGGCAACTGCAACATACTTGAAAATATGATAATTATTTCACATTAAAACAAAGAAAATGAAGTAGGTTTGGCAACATGATATTGAAGAAGATAATCGAAGGACTGAATAATGAATGAAGTAATAAAGTATAAATGATATTATGATCTTCAAATTTATTTATTTATTTATTTATTTATTTCGATTTATTTCGAGTCGAAAAGTTTAAAATTTAGGACAATTGTTTGGCTTAGAACATGTGCGATTTATTCGTTAGGTTTGATCTATACCGTTGACATTTTGTATTAGGTGCTTGTCATATATTTTACATAAATAATCAGTATCATAAATACTCATTCGATTTAGCTGTGAAACCTAACGATATTAAGCCACTCTTAGTTTTTAAGATTTTGAAGATAGAATTTGATTTTGAAGATATTAAGCCACTCTTAGTTTTTAAGATTTTGAAGATAGTTTTATTGGTTTTTGTTTTGTTTTAAAATATTTTACGATATTTAAGCATAATTCAGTTGATGAAAATTCTTTAAGTATTTCTCCTTTTTTACTATTTGCTTCATCTTCATACTTCATCATATACACATTTCAAAAGAAAACAAACGATTTCTCGAACCACAACGAGCTCCGTCTCACGGCAGCTTATTCTCCTTCACGCAAATACCAGCGATCAAGTTGTCACACCGACTTTTCCTTGACATTTTGGTTCAACTTCCAGCCGGCCTGTGCCGCAGCTGTCTGAGAGGTACGGTATCAGTGATTAGCGCATCACCAGTCACAGTGCAACCGCTTTTGCAATTGCAAGCGATTTACAACTGTGCAAGAAAAAAAAACACACACACCATCGAACCGAATATTAGGTACAATTATCCGCAAAACGACTGGTGGTAATGGTGGTGTCAAGCTGTCAAACACGGCGGGAAAACGTTCCAATCCCAGAGAAGAGGGGACAAAAGCTAACGGTTGATTCGGTTTTCTGTATGTTTGGGTAGAGTTCTGACTTTAGAGAACGTTTAAGCCACAGATGCTCAGATGTTTTAACTGTAACATTCACATACAAAGCAACCACCTTGTACGTCATGACTGCAGCAAGAAAAAGAATGATTCAAGCACAAGCACAAGTGGAAGGAAAACAGCGCAAAAAAGACTTGGCAACCTTCACCACCGTTCAGTAGTCGGCACCGTTGCTTTAATTGGGTAGCAGTGAGCCAAACGGGAGGTGGAACCAGTAACCAGCTCGCCTTTCCCTCGCACGGTACCTCAGTTTTCACGTTCACAAAATCGGTGCCATAACGGTGACGCACGGTGGCACGGTTTGACCCACGGTTCTCGCATGGAGAGCCGCCAGAACCAGAAGCGCTGGAACAATTCGCGATTTGACGGCGACAGAACAAACGGAATCCATAATTACGCAAACCGACTGGAGCGAGAGAGAGAGAGAGAGAGAGAGAGACGGAGGACAAAGGGGACAGTAAAAAACACAAACAAACGTTCAGCTATTTGTCCGCGCGCAACTCAATTGGTACCGCGGGCGTGGGACACAGTTCGGGCGCTTCGTTGATACTAGGAAAACCGTACCGGCAGCCGGACGAGGCCCGCCGATGATTGGCAAATGTTGACCGAACGGCCCGCGGTCGCGGTCAGCTCACGCGTCTGTTCTTGTTGGGTTGCGCTTTCGAGTGGCAGCATAAATTTGCATACTTATAGGACGAGAAGATGATCGTGCAGTAAGACACAACGATCAGCCGTTGGTCGTTCAGGTATTTGTGTTTGTTGTTGTTGCCATGAAACATCGCAAAGGAATTCATTCACATTCGCCTTTAATCGGTTTCACGAGCACACTGTTTGAAATGGAATCATATGTCCCGAAAACCGTTAACTGCTTCTCCTGCTGACAGGCTGATAAGTAAATCACGCGTGTCAGAAGCAAAAACCGCGAGCGCTCTCACTCGATTACGACGCTTTGAACCCCCCCCCCCCCAACAAAAAAGAAAGAATTTACAACCGTTCCCAAAACCGGTGTTTGATTATCAGTGCTGTCTTGTAGCTCGCCTTTCCACGCAAATCCCACGTTACCGCGGGAGCTTTCGGTTTCGACGGCTTTATGCTGTCATCAAGGTTGGAGGATTGCTTCGTTTCGCTCTCCTTCGGTTGGCTTTTGCGTGTTGTCTGCCGGGTGTAGCGCTCAGCCAGCCACGAGCGGCACGGGTTTTGGATTTTCTTGATGGATTTAGGTCCGAGCCGATGTTGCGCTGAGCGCCTTGGAGCGCTCGGACACCGGATCGGACGTGATTTATTGATTAAAATGGTGAAACAGAACCACGGGTTTAGATTTGCGCATGCGCGAGCGTGAAACTTACCATTTTTTGAAACAATAATTTGTAATCCTCAGTGGCTAATCAGCGGCACTCTAGGCACTCTAGGACACGCACACGCACCGCACTATCGCACTGGTTTCACGGGAAAGTCGCAATCGCTGGAAGATGGTAACCGGGTCCATTAGTGGTGATCGAAGCAATGTTTAGTTTTCGATGTCGTTTCAGTGGAGTTAGATAGAGTTTAGTTTTTTTTTTTAAGCAAATTTAAGGAAGGTGCTATATTGGCGCATTTTTGTTACTGTTCTATACCCTCGTTGAAGTCTTTTGATTTAATTTTGAATTCACGAACCTAGAGATCTTATTTGAAGTTTTTTTTTAACATCAAGAAATAAGACACAACTGATATAAACTAACTTTACTGTTGTTTAAGATAAAATGTATAAAATTAAATAAAAAGACGAATTTATTATAATTTGATACAACATTGTACAAAAGAAGGTTTTACGTGAATTAAGTCGATTTTTGTTGAAATTTTAACGAATGATGATAAACAATTTCTTTATTTTAGTAATGTCTTCTCTTGATTGATTTTTTTTTCGGGAGTATACTTCTGTTGTATCATTTTCTTATCTTTCTTTTTTAGTATAGTTCAATATTTAACTCGTTTGTTCTAGATTTCTTCAATATTTAAGTGAAAAGCTTTTCCTAATGTTTTAACATTATGGTGCTCAATTGTGAAACCCCACAAAGCACTCAGCATATAATGGCGTAGCAGGAAGCAGGAAATTTGATCAAGGACTCGGTTCCGGTACGGTCATTGATGCCTCGATACAGTTCGCGACACGTGTTCGATGTGGTTTGTTTTTGTTCGCTGCTGGCACCAGCAAACTGCTGACCGTCTGCCCAAGGCCGCGGAACGGTTTTTTTTTGTGCTTTCATGTCACTTGCCACCAAACACTCGAATCAACTCAGAAAAAAATGCTTTTTATCGAACAAATCACGTGGACTTAACAAAAATGGAAGCTGTTCTTCAGGCGTAACTCACCGCACAGATTAAAACTTAAGCACGCAACGATCACGCACTGCCTTCACGAGCAACGAATCAGTCGAATGGCCCTTGCCGGGAACAGTGGGGCGAACGCACAAGCAGCCTCTTCGCGCGGTGGAGGACTGACTGAGCAGCAGAAAACTGTCCGTACTGACACAAAACTATGCGCACTAGGGACTGACTCGCCGCTCGATCTGTCGCAAGCGTCGAAGCCCCCGTGGAACGCTTTTTCGCCGATGGAAAGGTGCCGCCGCGCCCGATCGGTTCGGGTTTCGCGAAAACGGCCGAAGCCAGCCAGCGAGCGCTCGTTGTCGCGTTGGCCACCACGCCGATTCGGGTCGGGCTGATGATGATGACGATCGGGTGGTGGTGGTGGTGGTGGTGGTGGCAGTCGCACCACCATAAAGCCACACGCATCCCCATCCCTTTCTGGCATCCGGTACCACGGACGGGGGGTGTCTTTTTCTGTTTCGGTTTCTCTTCACCCGCGCGGGAGGTTGGCAGGTAGAGCTCCATTTGCTTCATTGCCACTCGCCATCATGATCAGCGCCGTCTCTGTGGGGACGCCGAGGTTCGATTTTATGGTGGCTGCATTCCACCCCACCCGACCGTCCCTCTTCGCCCTCCTCCGCCGTTCAGGACCTTCTTTCTCACTCTTGCATGCTGCTGATCCACTCATTAGGCTTAGCTGCAGCGCCGTGCTGGAAAAAGAGTCGGCTCGACCCGACCCGGGTTTCCTAACCTGCGCCTGATATGTTGATTGTTTCGCTGCGGGATTTCGGTGTGGGGCAGTCGCGCGCACCGTCTCGCTCGCGCTCCCGGGTGTTTTTTGCTGCAAATACTAACACCACTGCGAAAGGCGCTGCGAAAGTTGCGCTTTGGCTTCAGCGACTAAAACGAGCTGGCTACTACAACTACCACTGCTGCCAGGGTATCGTCGATAGAATGACGGCAACACTGGCGACTACCATTGCTGCTGGATCGATGACGACGGTCATCGGCGACTTCGATGATGGTTGCTGCAATCGGTTTGCCTACCAGATGGATCGAACGAACGCGCAACGCGCGCCTTGCTTTCTTGGCCAAGCGTCTTTTGGCACGCGGCTTGTGTGTGTTGCTGCGGCCGACTCTACGTCAGCGCGACGCGACCGAACACGACTTCAGAACCTTCGCTTGAAATGGAAAAGTGTCCGTAACTGGATCGACAGCCACACATTAGACGTGGAGTAGGTGAGGTCTGTGAAATGAAACTTTGAAAACGGTTTGTGGTGAGTCGTGTTTGGAGCAGGAAATGTTTTGATTCATTTTTTTGTGACTGAAGCGATGTTTTCTACGTCGTGTTTTCTTCTAAGCGTTGACGTTTTTATCTTTTTTTTTTTATTGATTGCTCGAGATATAACACAGAATGTTCTCGCCGATCTTAATGCGTTTTCGTAATCTTTATACTGCTCAAATTCGATTTATTTCTATTTAATTTTAATATCATTACAATATCAATCTAGAGATTGGGTTTGAGGATGATTTCCAGTCCTTTTGAAAATTAATTGAATATTTCAGACAATGTTTTACTTTTTATAGGCTTTAAACAGTTTCCTTAGAAAATATGTTTTGTCAGTTCGAGTTGTAAAATAAAATCTACCTCAGAAAAAACGCAGTTACAGAAAGTGGATACAAAGTTCAATCGTCGTCTAGTGCTTTGAGTAATTACAATTCCAAAAAAATCATACAGCTCTTTTAATGAAGATATGAAACTTCATTCTTTCTAGTAGATTGGGAATTGAGCAACATTATCATTAACATTATCATTAAATTTATTAATGTGGTCTGCCAACAGGCTTAACACACAGAAAACTTAAAACTAAAACTTAAAACAAACAAACTGTGTCTTAAGAAATAACATAATTGAAATAACGCCAAGAAAAAAAGAGAGAAAATAACATACATAAATTACTTACATACTAAAAACCGAAAAGATAGGCTGAATGAGATGTGAAGTAGGAGAGAGGGGAGAAAAGAAAGAAATAATTGCAGAACCGGAGAGAAGAAAAAGAAAATAAACAACAAAAGAATGAGACACATAGATCGGTAATAATACAAACAGACATGTATGATCACTGGACTTATGCTGTTTAATTCTTGAAATATTCTTCATCTTCCTTGGCCTAACAACCTATGTAGGTCTATAGCTGGCTTTCCTTGACTTTTTTATAACCCGTATGTTATGTTCTGTAGTTGGGTAGTCAATCCTGTATGCGGCGGGAGGGTCAAAAATAGTTAATAACTCGCAGCTAGTGTTGCGTAAGGCCATGTGACCTATTATATGCTATTGACAACATGTTTCACTTAAAAAACTAACATAAAATATACATTAGAATTCATTATGATATGTGAAATAAATTGAAATAAATTGAAATTTGTTTTGAAAAGCTCTTTTAGTGAGTATATCAAATATAACATAGTATTCGGCTGCATTATTCTCTCTGTGCGTTGTTCTCATCTCACAAGAAAAGGGGCACAATAGCGCATCGCTCGGACGCGGAAGATCTCGCGGTCTTTCAAATGGGTCAATGCGCACCCAGGATGACCACCCGCTAGATTGTGACCCATTAAACGGAGGTTTTCTCATCACTCGTTTCTCGAACCATCCGGTTTTGGAGTTCAGTTTCGTTGCGCCAAGGTTGAACGTGTCCCATCCTCGAGCGTCAGTGACTAACGATCAGCATCCCGAGAAGAAAGAGAAAATGTAGAGCGATTCTATCGGTCTTCCTGCAGCGCAGACGTCTCTATGTGTGTGTGTGACTGTGAGTTTTCTTTCATGTTTTTGTCAGCAACTCCAACCGGTTGCCGTACAACCCGGCCCGGCCCGGCCCGGATGGCTCTCGATGCACCGCGATGCAGAGTGGAACTGGTGGATGACCCGTTTTTTCTTCGCCTTTGCCATTGCCACGAACGGAAGCGTGGTGTCAAGATTCTGGCATGATTAATGCTGCCACAGCTCGTGATGAGCGCCCCTTTTTATTGACCACAATCTAAATGAATAGCCTACATTACTGTTCCACATTGAAACCTCACCTGCGAGAGTGCTGGGGTTTGAAATTAAAAAAAAAATGTTCCAGCTAATGAAGTCCTCCAAAACCGTCAAACGTCGGGCTTTTCAGAGTCACAGGCTGGTCTGGTGGCAAAGTGTTCGATTTAGTGAGGTGTTTATGAGTGCACGAACAGCATCATAATGCATACCCTTCACCTGACCCCAATTTGCCTGCCGTCGAGCGTCCACTGTGGGGGGTTGCATTAGGTTTCGTTCGTTAGCACGGTGGCGGAGCGTTTTCGTCATCTCCTTATGCTGCGCTACTTATGCTGAGTGTGTGCGAATGGAAAGGCTCCACTGTTAGTGGGGTCTAACACAGTGGCCAGGCAGTGAGGTTGAGTTTGTCTGCTCTGAGAGTATTAACAGCTGTTGGCACTGAACAAGTTTTCTGTTGAATCCTATCAAGAAGATCCGCCTTTGCCGACACAGTAAACACATGCGTCTCAAATGATAACTTCATTCTGAAGCGCCATATACACCTAACCGTGCACCTGTCTGGGTGAAAATACTTCTAACAGATACGTCTTAACTCGTGTTTCCATTACGTAAGCTTTGTTCAAATATAGGTGAACGATTTTACTACCTGCCAAGACGCACGCCACGCGAGAAAGCAGAGCAACTCTCCGCATTTCGCTCCACTGCTACGCAATGAAAGTACGAAAAGGGGGAAGAAAAACAACAACAGAAAAAAATCTACAACGTTGTCCAAGTGGTTGGACTTTTCCGCGCAACACCCGCCGTTTTCCGCGCCCGCCCGAATAAAGCCATTTCGGAGTGGAGACACGGCTAAACGAAAACTAAACTTGCAATGCATTTCCAGGCGAGCGTTACGTGTGTGCGATTTTTCGGGGGCCCACCTTACTTTACCCACGTCGCCGCAGGATTGGCTTTTGCGCACGTTCGGACGCGGGATGTAACCTATATTAATGAGGCTGTTTTTTTGTTTGTTAGTTGTTGAGTAAATTCACGGGGTGTGCTCATATTGTCACTAGCGTGTGATTACGAAAGACTTATATGTTTTTTTT
>KZ072067.1:200115-211165 GCA_002091845.1 Anopheles cracens
TTGATTTGGAGGAATTAAGGAGCAGATAGGTTTTAAGTGTTTGCAGTGTCCGACGTGCAATTTGTCAATATCTTCTGTACTTATCGCAATTTCACTTTGGGTGCGCAAGTGGGCAATACAGGTTGTTCTTGAGATTCGTGTATTTGTGACTTCAATCAAGCCTAACTCTGAAATTAACGATACGCTCAATCAGCTTCGGGTTGCATTAACCGCTTTCCTTGGGAACAGTTTGTACTAAGACCAGGGATGTCAAATATAGAGCATATTTTTATTACATTACATATATTACAACATTAAAGCATTTTGATGCGATTTTTTTTCTACAGCGCGATATTTTTTTCTCTCATACGAAAAGGAAAAGGCGTTTGAGGCTTATTCCCTTTTTACTCATAGTTCTCTTAATCACTATATTATTCTCCCTTGAGTCTGTTTTTCAAACATATTTTTCTTGATATTTGAACTTTGGACCTTACAAAGTTTTCTTTCTAGAGATACTCTTTTGCAACTCCGACTCGACTCGATACTCTACTAGTTTGACAGCTCTGTCCATAAGCATCATTTTATTTTTGATATTTCGATGTTCTGATAACATATAACAAAATTTAATGAAAAAAATAATGCATTTTCTTTGGCATGAACAACTGTTTTGTTTGTTTGAATAGATTAGTCACTTTTTGACCAACCTTATCTTTCGTACAAGCACCTGCGTGCAAGTTGTATCTTCAGCTTGTCTGTTTTCCATAGTTTTATGCAAGTTGTTACGCACGGAATGCCAAACTCTACTTGGTAAGTTAATAAAGACGTTGAATGGACTTAATTTATGAGCTTTTATAATTTTATGCCGTTTAAATAATCTTAATTGAAAGCTGTCTGGAGAAGCATCCAACTGGATACATTTTCATGAATTAATTTACCTATTTCTCAACTGAATGCGAAACAGACAATGATATGATCAATGATAACAATCGGATTTCCTATTTGAACGTAAATGGTTCTTTTGCACACTTTTTCAGAATTGTTTGCTAAAACATTGTAAAACATTGAATTGTTTATAGAATATGCCGCAAGAATGTGATAATACTTTTCAAAAACAATTTTTAGTCGAACTTTCAAAAAGAATTCACAGATCTAGACCATATTATTGATTTCTACAATTTTAAAACTCGGTCAAGAATGTAGTCATAGGAAATATTTCAAACAATCATCATAAGCTTTTGGTTTTCTAAACAAACCCAGTTATTCTATCTTTTTACTTATGAATTTCAATTTAATTGAAATTTTACAATAGAAAGTTATTCGCATTCAAAGTCACTGGATAACCCGTGCAACGGAGTATCTGGAAAACGGTTAAAAGATAACGCAAAGGCGTTACGGTTTGTGTCTAGGCTGTCTGGACGATGTTTTCGTTTTCATGGGTTGTTATCCGGGCAGGGAAATAGCAGGTGTAACTAACACATGTTTATTAACAATGCTTATCAACACAGTATAAGAAGAAGAGGTAAAACAAAGATCCGTGGTTGAATAAAACATATGATAAATTGTTGGACCGATCAACAACTCTCTACCCAGGACACAAACCGCGACGTCTTAACGCAGGTGTTACGTTGGAATTGTCTTATCGAAATAATGCAACCAAATTCCAAATTCGAGGTCCTTTCTACGCAAATACACATTTCGGATTCCCATTCAAATATTACCGACACTACAACGGGTTGTTACATTGAAAAAGAAAATGGATTCTTTCATTTATTTAGTTGAAGGTCTATCAAATTGCTTGCCCACGCAGTGACGAGAAAATAAAAATAATTTTCCACCTTCTTCCGCGCACCCACCGCATCATCCCGGCACGAAGCGACACCGGACGATAGTGGGAGCCGGTAGGGAGACGCCCGCGGACGCCTGGCAACTCTTTTGCGCGTCCCATTCGCAGCGCCTGCTGCCCTTTTTGCGTTTTGGCAAGTGTTTTCATCGCAACCTAAGAACATCACACGATTTAGTTTTGCATTGTTCGGCACTTCCCACCATGCACTTCCCCGTTCCACCACTCGTGCCCTCGGTCAAATGCATCATTTTGAATATCACGAACTCGATCGGAACCCGCTCCGAACGTCCCTTTGCTGCCGTGCTCTAAGTGTGTCGTTTTGTGGCTGCTATTACGCTACTGTTGATCCATCGGTTCCGGTTCGATTGATTAGGAAAGATTTGGTGTATGGTTCGATTTTGCCCCGCCGGCTTCTAAAGGGAATTACAAAACGACGGCTGCTGCTGCTTCAGGTTGTTGTGCGCAAAACGAGCTCTGTACACCTGGCTGGATACTCTACAGGAGATACTCGTCCGTCGACGTGCTCAGATGATGGTGATGGTGGTGGTGGTGGTGGTGGTGGTGAAGGTGGTGGTGCTGCGTCGCCTCACTCTGCCTGTCGCCGTCGTGATGGTGATGCGGATGGTGGTGATTATGAACGCTTGAGGTAGTTCTTTCTCGCAGGCAACAGTCGATCGCTTGGCACTGTTGCGTCGATGATAGTCCTTCGCAGCAGGCGGACGAGGCCCCGGCCAGGACGCACACGGACCGCTGCCGCTTCTGCTGGGCCGACTCGAGGTTGAGCGTTTTGTCGATCGCCCGCAGCCGCTTCTTCAGGCTCGTCGTGGAGAGAATGTCGACCTGTGGGAGGAAACGAAACGACATGTTCACCTATCTTCGGTCACGGCTCGCCCATTGCCCACCAACTCACCTTGAGCTTGTCGTTCAGCGGCAGGATCGCAATGATCCACCAGGCCCACGCCGGCCCGTCCGTCACGTCCTCCCAGTTCTCCTCCAGGTCCGGCATCTTGCCGAAGCTCTTGAATATCTCGCCCCGTATGCTCTCCGGCAGGCTCTGGTGCCAGTCGGTCGCCTTCAGCAGCACCTTCTCGTGCAGCTCGCGCACCAGCTGCAGCCGCTCCGTGTCCGCCTCCGTGCCGGCGCCGATCTTCTCGTCCTCGAAGAACTCCACCTGCGCCGTGTCGTACCCGTCCCGCTCGTGGCGCGTCAGCACGCGAAACCGCCGGCCACCGACGGTGGACAGGATCGAGCAGCCGTCGCCGAGCTGCACGCAGTCCCGGATGTCCAGCATCGTGCCGTACTCGACGTACCGCTGGCGGCCGCTCTGGGCGGGCAGGGCGATCCCGAACCGCCGTTCGCCGCTCTCGATCGCGCGCCGCACCATCAGCCGGTAGCGCTGCTCGTACACGAACAGCGGACACGGCACGGACGGGAACGCGGTGGTGCAGATGAAGACCGGGACGGTCGGCTCGCGGTCCTGCTCCTGCTGCTGGCGGCGTTCGTACGCCTCCGGGATGAAGCGCTGCATGGCGAGATCGACGAAGCGCGTCATCTTGCGCTTCGCCAGTGAGATCAGGTTGGTCGGTGCCGCGGACGGGCCGGAGCTGGTCGGTTCGGTCGCGCCGGTCGCACCGTTCGGGAGATGGTTCCGGAACTGCTCCACCAGCGGCGCCATACAGAGCGGACAGGACGATGAGTAGTCCATACAGCGATCGAGACAAACCTGCAAGAAGCACAGCGAAGTTTGTTATTAAATCGGTTCAAGAAGTTGAAACGTAGCTGCGAGTTTCCAGGAACGTACCCAGCAGTAGGTGTGTCCACACGGTGTCACCACCGGTCGCCACAGCGTCCGACAGCACAGCACGCAGTCAAAGTCCGACGGCTCCACAAGCGCCGGACTCACCGATAACCGTACCGGCGTCGTGTCCGCCCATCTGGCCGACTTCAGTTCCCCGTCGAGACGCTCCAAGAGAGACTTCAGTCGCTGACTCGCGTGCGGAATGATTGCGTCGTCCTGGTCCGGCCGCTGCTGCTGCTGCTCGTGCTGCGCCTGGTGGTACTGGTGGTCCTGCAGGTGCTGCTCGAGGTTGAGATCGGAGTGCGGCAGCGAGTCGCCCGACTTCCTGCGCCTGCGGTGATGGCTCCGGTGCTGCCGCTGATGGCGGATGTGCGGGTGCGGCCCCAGCAGCGACTCTTCGCTGAACGGATCGTCCATGTAGTCGAAGAGCAGATCGCTGCTCAGGTAGTCCGCGCCACCGTACTCGGAATGGTCCTCGTCGAAGTCGCCCTGGCGCAGGGTGAGAAACTGTTTCTTCGACTTGCGCCGCTGGGGCGCGAGTGGATCGTGCCGGTGGCGCCGTTTCCTGCAGCCGGCGATCAGATCGTAGGAATGATCGAACAACAACCCGAGCGGATCGTCGTGGTCGTCGGGATGATCGTCGAGGGTGGCGTGGACGACAGAGGCCAGCGGTTCCTGTAGCAGTCGCTGTAGATCCTGATTTGAGTAGGACAACAGCAGTTTGTTTTTAATGCCCTTTGTTACAATTTTCAACGTCAAGATCTTAACGTACCTGTATCAGTTCCGATTTCAATCGCTGCGCAACACTGTGAGAATGCCGGTCTAAGAAGATGGACAAACATCGTGCCACTACGGCATCTTCATACTTTCCCAGGGCCGATAGGGACAGCGCTCGGCAGTAGTGCGTCTGAAAGCGAATAAAAAAAAAACATAGTTAAAACTTTGAACGATTGTTTTTATAACGCGTTTAACTTTGGATGTCCATTGAGATAAGCTTAATTGGAGCTCTTTACAGGAGCTGATCTAGTCATTCTCCGTTAGCTCTTCAACACTCAAAAGAAGTGATTTGATTCTTATAGAAAGTTCGAGAACTACGTTCTTCTAGAATTGCCAATAATGGCCAAACAATGATTTGATAGCCACTGATTTGTGTGATTTTGTATATTTCTGAGAACTTCACAAGGATTTTATATTAAACAAGTGTTAACAATAAGCTTTCAATGACATATAGCAATATGCTATGCTGTTTTAACATGATCCAACATGTATTTGAACTTTGAAATGCTACTGACTTCTGGAACATTCTTATCAAACTATTGAAGATTTCTCTAGAAAATGGCTCTGTTACTCTTTTTTCATCACCAACCCACGTTTGAATCCAAAACAAAATCTGAATGATGTATGAAAACAAACAACCTGAAGCTGAATCTCATCCGTGATCAATGACTTCTCTTTTGAATAATCGTTTGCAAATCAAGAACATCTCGGTACATGCGGTACATGCGACACGCATTGGCATACGTTTAATGGAACACGTGCTACCCGAGTCACATGCTACCCGTGCCAAAAAAAGACATATAAGAAGTAACTCTGGCCTCCTGCAGCGGGCTCGTGAAATGCTACTGGACGGTGCAAGTGGATATGCGTGCTTATTATCCGACCACTAGCGAACCATTAGCTGATACTTATCCAACTTCATCAACCTTCCGTTCCGTTGCAATCCTCCCATCGCCACCCCAACTGTGGCAAAATCTATAACCTTCCCGGGTGTGTGCGGCTCGGCTCGCGTATCGATTTGCCAACCGGCCGACGGTGTGGAGCAGAGAGAGAGAGGCGAACAAGCAACGGGAGGGCATGATTTAGCTCGGCGCCGTCACCGGAAGGTTGCTCACCTGTTGCTCACCTTCCGGCGGGGTGAAACTTATCCGATGGCCATCAATATTGATGGAGTTTTAATTGGACTTCATGCTCGCTTTACATGTCTCGAGTCGATCGCGGTGCGAGCCACCTGCAAAGTTCCGACCGTCGCGGGTGGTTATCGTCTGCCCGAGCCGGTTGTTAGTTCCACCCCGATAGCGTCGGGTTATGGCGCAAGTGTAAATCCTTGCGTTAGAAGTTTTCGTTTCGCCACGGGACGATGCGGCGTTGATGGGACAAGGTTGCAAATTTACTTGTTTGCCATTACGTGTTCGATAAAGCGTATCGCATAAAATAATGTTTTATCGAATCAACTTTATGTAATTAAACAATTATATTTTGTCGACATATGGAATCAACATCATTCGCCTATTAGCAAAAGTAACCCAAAGACGTAGTCATGACGAAACAATTTTGTTTTTCGAAGGCAGTCGAGACATGGTAGCCAAAGTTTTGAATTCGGAGAAAGAGAACACGTGACCGGGAGACGCTCTATCGCGAAAAACCGCCCCCTGTGCGCGATGCTTACGCTAGTGGAAAATTCCCAGACAGGCAGCAGCTCCAGACAGCCGACGGAGGACGCGCAAGAACAAGAGGTGAACTCGCGTGAACCGATAACCGTGACATTGACTGAAGGTTACCATCAGAATGACGCGCGTAAACGGTGCTCGTTGCTGTGATATGTATTCGGCACACCGTATGGCCTCCTCCCTGGGAGATGAAAATGCTCCACCGAAGGAAAAACCCCCGGGTGGGCAGGAAGACACGTTCGATAAGTTCGGGAGATAATCAGCCGACCCGAATGACAAAACGTCAGCAATGACGTCGGTGAAGAGGCACGGTACGCTAAGAGCCCGCTAGCAGCCACGTGCAGGAGATGATACATAGCGACAGTCGCAAGTCGAGTAAGCCGCCTCCACAGGTTGCCGAGGATGCGGGAATTTGCGGTGGAAAACTTCGCTAAGCGACGAGTCATCGTCGTGCGATGGATAAGGGCCTCGGTTGAAAGCGAACCAACAAGTTGCCCGTCGGGTACGGACGGCGGAATATGGATGACTCTGGCACTGGCGCTTGCTTGCGCGATGGTTGCTTTGGTTACAGGAATTTGCTTAGCTCACTGCCAGGTGGAAGGAGAGATCGTGAAGGATTATTTTCGGATGATTCAATGGCACGGAAGTGATATTTAAATGCGGTTATTCATATCACGAGCTCATCAAATACTGTGGACGATGACAAAGACACCTTTTTATAGGCACTCAATCACTAAGGAACAGTAGATTGCATAATTTTAGGCGTTACCAAGAAGACTGAATTTAAATCCAAAGTTATGCAGACAACATTGCTCAGTCATCAAAGTAGCTTCAAAAGACTCTTTCAGAATATCTCAAATGAAAATGATACACTGAAGAATGTCACACAAGGATGTGAACGTATTCTCGGCTTTCAAATGGCCTCCTTTTGCGTGCACATTGATTAGCGTCCGTTGAACCTTGCTTAGCGCTCAATCTCACCCGTACTTGCTCGATCTTGATCAGAAGCTGTGATTTCTGACACCTTTACTACCGTTTTGTTTGCCAGCGAAAGAAAGAAGAAGAAAAAAAAACAGGTTCGTGAAGTGTACAACAATGATAAGACACGCTCATGATGCGAGTTCGATGGACGCGAGCTTGCCCCTAGCCGTCTCTCTAGCTTCCCTCCGTACCGACTGCTTTCTCATTCAAGATAGGAACTGCCTGCCTGCCCGCCCGGGATCATCAATGAATCATCGCCATGAAACCCACCTGCTATCAATCATCGACGTTACGAGCGGTACGACGTGCACCGCATCACGCCCGAGTCCCACCGACTGATAATGCACGAGCGATTTGTTTTCATTCTCGCGCAGCCAAGATTGTGCTGTGGCTGGGTGTCTAAGCTGCAAGTTGCGTGTCGGAGCCCGTTGGCTGGATCGCATTGCAGCCGCGGTCTTGACTACGTGGAAGCGTTGGTGTGTACGCGGCGGGCATACGATAGCTCGGGCCGACGTTGACCTAGGTAAGGAACGCCAACGTGAAGTAGGGCTTACCGTGAAAGTGACTTAAAAGTTATCTTGGTTTGGTGACTTTGCCGTAGGAGTATTGTTGCTGACTCCGAGCCATCGAGCAGAACGGACAGCCAGAAGTTTGAAGCAAACCTCACCGTATCCATCAGTCGCGTTTAATTAGCTATTAATTTACATCCGACGTGACCTAATCTGAACCGTCATCAGAAGCTGCCCCAAAACAGTGGGCTTTTCCCAATCCCCCCAATTGGGTGGATACGGCGCACGGGGTCGGTAATCGAATACCTTCCGTTCTCCGGCGGCCTCTCCGACCGTTCTGACGTCAGGCCGTTGTGTAAGGCTTACGACGGGCGAAAAACAAACATGTAACGCTCACGGCTGTGGTGTTGCCGTTGCTGCTACCAGGACGCTGTTTAACTTGCTGCCTCGTAAGCTGATAACGCAAGCATTACGCGCCGACTGTTGGGTGTTATGCCTTCAGCGATGTCCCGCTAATAGTCGCTCCGGATACATGTGTCATTCGATTTCTTTCTTCTGGCTCGATGTGCTTCCCTGCTTAAGCCGATTAAATGAAGGGAACATGAGCGGCACGCATGGCTGGATCGAATTTGTTTGACTTTAAAACCCCCGGACCTGATGGATTACAGGCGGGCAGATGATGGTGCTGGGAAGTATCGAATGTTGTAAACGAGAATTGTTTTAATCGGATTTTGTTGACAAATATTACTTTTTCTGCAAGAACTTTTATTTTAACTTATTTTCGATTCGATACTGTCATGTAGAATATATTTCGAAATAATAAAACTAGTCTTTGGACGTTTTGTTAAGCTCTTGAGATCATTTTTACATGTTGGTAAGAATCACAATAGAGTCAAATAATATTATAAAATATGTTAATATTTAATTTCAAATGATTTTTTTCAAACACGACACGCGATGATGAAATTGATAAAAAAGTAATGCTGTGAACAACAATTTACGTAAAAAGATACATGATTCTTGATGAATAAGAGAATCCTTGGGGCAAGCTCCTTGGATCGATCGATTTTTCACGCATTTCTTCACTTCCCACGGTGTTTTTCGAATGCCTGACGCAGGGTATCTTTAATACAGTTACGTAAGCCTCTATTCAATTCCAAAGAATCCTTTCCATTCAAATGTGCGTGACAAATATTGGCAATTTAATTGTAAGCGCTAGCTCCATCGCTATGACGATTACGTGTCACCAAAGTGAGTTAGCACGGGAAACTTTTCAGTACATACCGACGAGCGTCGAGCTCATCCCACAATTTATGCGCGTTTTCCGCCAAGATCAATCCCACACCGAGGCGCGCACTGCTCGTCGTGCAGTTTCATAAATCAACCTTGTGTACGGCACCGTGTTTGGGTCGCTGTCGTGAACGTGGTGGCGTGCGGTGAATACGGAATGCGGAATTCGGCTTCGTCCGTGCTTTATCCCGGAAGTGAGATAATTTATCGTCGTTACGGTGTACATTTGGTGCATGCCCTGGGCCTGTCTGGCTCGCTCTGGAGTGTGCGGAAGGAAGCGACGCGAAGTGAATCACTCAAATTCCTTCCCGGGCCCGGTTTGGCTCATCGTTAGGAGCGCACCGCAACCAAGGGCCAAGGTAGAGCAAAACTGTCAGCACACAGCGGCCATCTCCTCTCGGTCCATTTCCGGACCCATTATCCGGCCTCGGCGCCTCGGAACGTTGGCAGTCATTTTCACGGACAGCACTTCTTAGAAGCCCATCAAATGAGTCTTTCGACATATTCTCGGGCTCGGTGTTGGGTGTTGTTTTTTCGTCTCTATTTTCTCTATTGCCCCGTTTCCGGTAAAGATACGGGCGACGTATCTTATGCTTCCTTGGAGACACGGGCGGCTACACACACGCCGTATCGTCGTGCATGCACGGCGTTACAAATTGATGCTGGCAGATAAATAAAAAGCTAGTTCATGTAGCCAGGCACGCCTCGCGTACATGCGCACCCGTCCTGGCGTCTGTCGAACGAACGGAAATTCAATTTCCTCCGCCCGACGACAACATGCCCCGAAAGGTTTCATGTGTGTGTGTGTGTGTGTCTGTTGTGGAAGTGGCGTTTCTTTTGTCTCTCGGTCAAAGTAACAGACACGGCAGCAGCACTGGTGGCAAGATTATTTTTGGAATCCCTGAATAAACGTCCCTCGGGCGACGGGAGCCGGTCTTACCGTGGAAGGATGTACCGCGGTATGCAGGGAATTAATTTATCGCTGGAGCAGAGCAGAGAAAAAAAAACCTTCCCGTGCAGGTGAAAAAAGGACACATGGCAACGGAGGCAAAATGAATCCGGACGTGTTAATCCTTGGGAGGGTATCGTACAAAGCACACGGAAATAAATCACTCAATCAGGCGGATATGGAGCGCATGGCGCTTGGAGGATCAGGACAGCAAATCGAAAAACGACATACCAGTGAGCTCTCTTGAGGTAACGTAAGTTACTCTACATTTACATCTACAACTTGTGTATTTATTCAATAAGAAAACAAATCTGTTGAAAGATACATTATATTTTGGCACAAGAATCATGAAAAAGTTACTTTTGGTTTTCATAAGTTTTCAGAGATTTTATTAGTTTAATTCAAGATTAATTTTGTATTAGTAAGGGTAATGCAATTTTAACTGTTCGTTTTATAATAATATAGGTCAAAAAATGAAATAATTAAATTTACGTTAATATTTCACCGGATGTTTCACAGATGATGCTTCACTGTTTACTTCAAGACAGTAGAAAACCAGCAATCGCGCTGCTGTCTCAACAGCTGCGTAACAAATTGACCGCATAATCACATCCCCAGACTGTATAAATAAAAGACATTCATCAGCGTGCCGCACAGCTCGCGACCTGTGCAACAATGTTGCTGAAATTCCGAACCAACATTAACTCACCCACTCCTGGCCCTGTTGACTGTACATGTTACTTCAATTTGCATAATCCACCTGAATAATGAGCGCCATTAGAACTCGCGGCGCAAGACGCGTCCTTCACAGTAAATGCCAGCACGGTGTACGAGTGTGCATACTTGTAGGGTGAAAATATCGCTCCGCTAAACTCCCGTGCCTTTCCAGTGCGAAGCAAAAGGCCTACCGGTTTCCTTTCGTGCCTTCACCGAAAGGAGCAGCCTGTTAATATAAAGACCGAGACCTTTTCACATGAGCAGCAAATCAGCCTGTCAATGCAAAGAACGCAGTGAAGGTTCTTTGTCTCCCAGAGTCGGAGTAAATTGATATGAATTGGAGCAGCAACGAAAACGCGCGTCATTTCGTGTTGCACCAGCCGATCGTCCACGCCAAATGGGGCCACCGCATGACCAAAGTCATTCAACCCTCGCGCAGAAGTGAGAAATTTTTGTTTTGATAAACGAAAATAAACGCCCCTTCCACCGGACGACCTTGCAGCTGGAAGCCGTTGTTGTGCGCGGTGCTGGTGGTAA
>KZ072067.1:221458-236737 GCA_002091845.1 Anopheles cracens
AGATCGATGTCAGCGATGAAGCGCGCGCGAAGGGGATCGTCTTCGTCACTGACTGACAGCTGTCATCGTACGTCGACGCTTCGTGACAGTCCCGCCCGAGCCCGGTGCTAAGTGATGACGAATGTGAGAGAAAAACGTGCTTCCGTGCGAATGGAAAGTGCGTGAATGGCAAGTGCGCAAGGGAAATGTACAATTTCGCATCCGGCTGGCGTGAAGAATTTTTCGATTTTTTTTAATATAACTTTAAGACATTTATAAAAACTCAAAACTTGTACACCTTCGTTTCGCAAAAAAAGTACCATTTTTCGATGTGCCTTTGGCAACGCTGCTCACCCTGCATGATTATGTAACGCGGTCGGTTGCTCTTCGCAGCAGCAGAAATGACCCGAATTGAGACGAAGAGCAACGAAAAAGAAAACGCGCGTTTTCTCTGTCTTTCGTGGTTCGCCTTGCCGCAGGGGGCCATTGGGATCTCTACGGCGGTCTCACGCATGGTGTCATGCGACCTTGAAAGTTAACTTTTATCGCGTCCGATCACGCCTGCCCGGCTCTGGCCTGCGCCGTGCCATGTGTGCGTGCGTGCGTCTGGTTGGATGATTTTATAGACCTAGCCAGTCTATTTTCATTACTAAAATTTTATGTAATGTGAAGTTTCTTCACTTTGAAATTAAAGATGGGACATATGGCCTGAGCTACCGGTCTCTACTTTTGTGGATTCATCTTACAGATTACCTGGAGAAGGACCAGGAAGCTGGTTTCTTCAAGTCGACCTGAGTATAGCCACACATACGAAGAAGAAGAATAAATGGATTACTCTAATATTGGAAAGATTGTTTTATCTTTCAATGTCCATAAAAAGCAGAAACCAAAAGGTTCGCTTGATTACAAAAGTAGGTTTAGTGATAAATATGCGAGCTTGTTCATGATAATATTGTAATAATATTTAGCTCATAAAATTAGTAATTCATGAGATATTCTTCAATTTAAACGGATTTTAAACATTTAGGAAGAATCACTGATATTTTCACTCTCTATTTCGATACGAAAACACACCAATAACAATGCAGTTTACCTTCCAAAAACGCATAACCAATTCATTTAGTACATTCTGGTGCTAATACTACTATCCCTGCATCGATAAAACATGTAACGCCTTACAAGCTCTTGCTTCTAAATCCTTGCATCAGATGAAGAACACGCCGGTTTATGATGTCGTTAAGCTCCACCGGAAATGCTTCCCTCGATCCCTGGTCTGTTGTAAGCCACAACGAAAGCTCAACAACGGGAGTCCAATCGATGCCTGGTCATTTGTAGTTCCAGCACTTTTGCAGCGCGCAATAGTGTTAAAAACAAATAAAATGTTTACAACATCCCGTCGACGGGGTGAAATCCTTCGCCATCCCGATACCGAGGGTGCAAACTGCATTCCGTGGGAGGGAAAAATTGTTTACAACCCGACTGACCGCACCGAACCGGGTTCCGTTACCGATGTAAGTGAACCGGGCACTGTTACAGTCGTGTTTTACACAAACATGTGTGCTGCTATCGAACCACCTAGCGATCGAACAGCGGTCAGGAACGAGCAACCGCCACCGCAAACTGGGTTTGATAATGTTGCTATAAATGTTTACCAGCGTACGAACGATGCGCAATAGCGTACAAAGCTGTGAGAAAGAAGACACAGCAAAAACAAACCAAACATCATCATCATCATCGCCATCAGAAGCAAGATGCATTGCATTGCAACTGCAGTCATAAAAAGCGCTCCGGTGCACGGATGACGATTGTAGCGTAGGAGGATACATTTCAGCGATGGTCAATCGTAAAAAATGCACATAAATAGCAGCCGAAAGAGAGAAAAAAAGGGAACAGCACTTAGGAGCGCTCTGGAGCGGTAATGCAATTTACCGAACTGGTAGCAAACCCGTTCGCCCTCCACGAAACGATGCAGGCAAAGCAATAAGCCACGATAGAGCAACAAATTCAATCAAATACAAAGGAAAGGTGCGCTTCGCTCAAACCGGATGTGAGCACTTACAAAAAAATAAAACGAAACCGAGCTAGTCCATAAATTGAATGCAATTTATTTAAATAAATCAGCATCCGAACGAAGCGATACGACAACTCGGAAAGACCACTACAAACCCAAATTCTCGTCACGCTCGAATCAATTTGCAGAAAAATGATATTTTCAAACAAAATTCCGTTTTTCCTTCGCTCAAGTCAATATTTCTCTAGGCGGCTTAAACCTTTCAACGAGCTAATCCTCTTACGCTCTTGATGGATTGGCTCGAACATTTGCCATTAGCTCGGGCACGCTTACCATGCTGATGGCTCTAATAAAGTTTTTTTTTCTCATTTTCATTTCCCATCCTTCAGTCTCGAATATGATCGTTTTCCAGATTGTGAAGATTTTTTTTTCATTCGAGGGATGAAATTTCGATTCGTTCCCTCGATTCAACTGTCGCAGCTTGATTGGATTGATTTTTATATTTGGACATTCCTTCGATTCTACCCTGCCGACACAAAGTATGTCTCTTTATTCGTTCATCGGCCATTTACGTTTCACTTCTTGCGAGATTTATTCTAGGGTTTTGTCTATTCTTCACCTTTTTCTGAGTGGTTTTTGTTATATCACACGCACTCGCATTGCATTGCAAAATTGAAATTGATGTCAGAGTACCATCTTCGATCGGGGAAGGTATTTGCACCAAAAAAAGCACAAGCTGTCATGAGCTGGCTGCCGCATATTTGTCACTGATTTAAAAGCAAACGGGTTGCTCTGCGTAAAAATGTGACACCGAAAACAACACAAAAAAACACACATCCACAAACGCCTTGGAGAGATGCTTCATCAAAAATTCATTTCCCTGCACAGGACGAGTGCATCGCTTCGTACAAGCATAAACCGTTTGCCGCTGGTGTCAAAAAGGGATATCGAACAGGCGCACGGCACTCTGGCGGCTGCTGGCAATCCCCGGGTGAGATTAAAAATGGCGATGCACCGGCTGACAAATCGAACACGGAACAGTGTGACAGTGTACGCTAAGCGCCAGCCAGCCCGTGCAGCGACATTTCGATTAGCTCTCGCAAGAGTGGAAAATGCACTCGAACAAGATCGGGAAGCTTTGCCCGGCTGGCACCCCGAAACGGCGACGACGGAAAATGGAAAACATCTCGCACTCGGAGCGGCTCGGAAAAGCTGTCAGCACGGTTGCAGCCCGGTGGGCGGATGGCCCATCCCGTCGGGGAACATTAGGTGGACGATCGAAGTGAGCGAACAGCTCCTCCGAGAGCCGATAAAGCTAAACGAGCGTGGTGAAGGTTTTGACGGCAGTCATTGCATTGCAGCGACGCTAAATGGAGTACACAAATGTGGTGTGAACGGGTTAGATGGGAGAAAAGAAAATGGAAAAAAGATTGCTCCGAAAAAAAAAGAGTTTTGACACGACAGACAAAAAGACACGGAGCAGATTTGGTTTCCTCGGGCAAGGTCTCGCTGGGGGGCGGTGATTTTATTTTTCATCGAACATTTCGAAACCCATTTCACAAAACAAACGGGAAAGATGTCAGCGAGAGTGAAAAAAATGTCAGATGAACGTGTTTTAAACATTCGCTATTCAAATAGAAGCGTATCAGGGTCAAAGACAAAGACTCAAAGACAGGCGTGATTGGAAGGAAATAAAACGAGCTGTTCATAATATAACAGGAATTAAAAAACATGTGAATAGAACTCCTAGATAAAATCTTAAATATATTTAATGAATTGATACGACATGTCTTCCAAATTCATCAAAAAGTAAATAAACGAATTTTAAACAATAACTGTTCATATATGTGAACAAATCAGTGATATTTGAAATAAATAAGCAAATATACAATTTTGCATAATATATAAAAAAATGCAGTAACGATTGTGGCAGTTACATATGAAATAAGTATTTAAAATGCTGTTAAATTTAAACAAAGTAATTTACCTGTCCATATTTGTATTTAAAAAAACAATACCATGAATTAATCCTACTTGATTCATTTTAAGCTAATTCTTAGTAAAACTTAGTAAAACATGATAAAACGAATCGTATGACATAAACTAGATTTTTTTGACGGATGGGCTATTTAGTTTCAATGTTTTGATAGCTATGACAGAAAAAGACTTACAATCTGTAAATTACGTGGAAATATCATAGAGATACCACTAGAGATATAACTATGGAAAACTTAGGAAGACTATTAAATTTTAGATATAAATAAGGTTTGCAGCCCTTTAAAATAAAAAGATAAGTATTAGCATCTACCTACACAAAAAAAAACGATTTCTTAGTACACAATGCAACAGTCTTATTTGCAATCTTCTGCTTACTGCCCACAGACCTCATTCCAGCGCGTACCACATTATGCAACGACTTACGACAAACTCCAAACCGTTGCGTTCTATATCGTACGCGTTACGCCCGCGTTACTGCCCATCAAACATTGTGACTACCATTTTACGCAAAGGAGAGAAAAAACAACAACCAGGAGATAGAGACGGAGAGAGAAAAAACTCTACCTCCCTATCTATAAGCGCTCACACACGCACACCGGTGGGGGTTAAGTAATGGCAAGGTAAATGTGGTCGGCAGTCGCCCGTCTGAGAGCGATTGCTTGCGCTTATGCTTGCACTGTTGCAATTACTCCTTCCTTTTTGCGGTCACAGCCGGGCGACACACGCGGTGAGCGCATCTTCGTCTTGACCTTACGAAATGGAGTTGTCCGTCTCGTCTCTCTCTCTCTTCTTGCGGCATTGTGTTTTCCTTTTTGATACACACTCGACCCACATTCGGACCCAATTTCAGCGTCCCATCCCCACTGGAACGTTCAATTCAGTACAATGAAATAAAAAACCAAGCTGGGAGCAATCAACTGTCTGCCACCGGGCAGATGCACGCACACGCAGCCCGGGGAGACCTGCGAAATTTATTGAATTAAATAATCACCCCGACAGCGTAGCTCCCTCTGACCCCGGGGAGGAATGAGAGCTCGCCCTCCCCACCGCGGTGTTACGTGCACAATTATGCTCGTTGCGCTCCCGTCAGCGGCGTTCGCTGGGTGAGAAGACGGGATGAGCTCATCATGATCAGGCTTGGATAAATAACGAAAAAGAGCATCGGCGCGCGGGGACATGGGGGGGGGGACTTGTCTGAAGGCTCTGAATTGCCCAATCGTCTGCGGAACGGAACGAAACCGAGAAAGAGAAAGATAAACACCCTGACAGCGTGTCGGAGTCTCCGGTATTGATCGATCGGTTGAGGGAGTGATTCAAGTGTACCGAGGCAATTGCTTACTTTGACCCTCTGCTCGAATTCGACGAGAAGGGGGTCGCGATGCAGCAGCAGGTTGTTCGCCTACTTACGACATGCAATTTGACATTTGCATAGTGTAGAGGAAGAGAGAGAGAGAGAAAGAGAGAGTGTCGTAATTGAAAATGGCCGAAGAGACGGCAGTCGTAGAACCGTTCACTTGGAGTTTTAGAAATAAAAGGATCATATTAAAAAAAGGAGATAAAAAATCTCCAAAATTCGTAAAGTTTTCGAGATGGTATAAAGCTTTTTATTATTGTTTATTCCTATCAAAAACAGTATTATGTAGCACTGAGTGAAAATCGACATAAAAATGGCACTAATGACGAATTCAAAATTGTCGGCACGTTCTTCAAGGAAAAAGTTTGAAATGCCAAAGCCGTTGATGATGTATATACGATTTGCAAAACAATGTATCAAATATATATTTTTAATGATTTTTTATGGATTGAAATCTTCGTACAAATGTTGATTTAAGATGGACTCAAACAGTATTATCTCCGTCATTACTCAACACGCACTACATTATTTAAATAATCGCTTGTGTAAGAAGTTGCCTAATCGATCTATTCTTCTGGTCCCGTTTCAGATACACTCCTAGTGGGTCGAACCTCTCCTGCCGAACGCGTCGAGCATCCTACGTAATGCAGAATTGCAAGCCCAGTCGAACCAACGCGGAGGAAGGATTGGACCGTTGCCTTGGCCGTTTGGCAGACCCGTGGCATACCGATTGCCAAACGAACCTGTTTCGCGCTCACCTACTTTTCGGCGCCAGCCGTTTGGCTTACATTCGTTTTTTTCTTCTTCTGCACACAAGTCGTGCTCCACGCTCGCTTACCAGATGGGCTCACCCCTGTTGGCCTCTTTGACGGTCTTGCTCTCTCTCGCTCTTTCGTTAGCGAAGGCGACGTAGAACACACCTCTGGGGTCTGCACTAATGACGAATTCAAAATTGTCGGCACGATCTTCAAAAAAAAGTTTGAAATGCCAAAGGCGTTGATGATGTATGTATGATTTGGAAAACAATGTATCAAATATATATTTTTAATGATTTTTATGGATTAAAATCTTCGTACAGATGTTGTTAAATAAGATGAACTCAATCAGTATTATCGCCATTACTCAACACGCACTACATTGTTTAAATAATCGCTTGTGTAAGAAGTTGCCTAATCGATCTATTCTTCTGGTCCCATTTCAGATACACTCCTAACGGGTCGAACCTCTCCTGCCGAACGCGTCGAGCATCCTACGTAATGCAGAATTGCAAGCCCAACCGAACCAACGCGGAGGAAGGATTGGACCGTTGCCTTGGCCGTTTGGCAGACCCGTGGCATACCGATTGCCAAACGAACCTGTTTCGCGCTCACCTACTTTTCGGCGCCAGCCGTTTGGCTTACATTCGTTTTTTTTCTTCTTCTGCACACAAGTCGTGCTCCACGCTCGCTTACCAGATGGGCTCACCCCTGTTGGCCTCTTTGACGGTCTTGCTCTCTCTCGCTCTTTCGTTAGCGAAGGCGACGTAGAACACACCTCTGGGGTCTCTCAACAGATTCGAAGGGCTGTCTCGGGCGAAGGTAATGTCGCAACGATTGCACAGAACTTGCCGCTTGCAACACCGCCACAGTCTTAAGTAGGTGTGTGCATGGGTAACCGGTTCCCGGCCGGCCGCCAGACAACTCTATCAACTGCACCGATCAGCCGAATTCAACGACTTTTCCTTTTGGCCTCGAACTGAGCGAACTGAGCGATGTTGGAATGCTTCCAGAGTCGTTTGTTGCAGTGTCTGGAGAGAATTAACCAGAGGTTCTAGCGTGCTATGACCAAACCGACATTTTATATTGTGTGATAACATTTATTACCTATCACCAATTGCTGGTAATTTGCTCGAATACTAACACTATCGCATGCGAACTCCTCACAGGACGCATCTTACGCAACTGTTCGGCACAGCCTGTGTTCGAACAATCTTTCGAAAGAACTTCACTCGCCAGATCGAGAGCGCGAGCTTTTGCAATTCCTCCGACAGTGCATCCACCCGCCGGGGAGGGAGTTGCGATGGTGCTGCGGTGGGCTGCGGCATTGCGGTTATGTCGCCCGCTCTGCCACACGACACTAGCCGAGAAAACCGCCGGGTGCCGGGTGGTGGTGACCCTATTTCGGTGGCTTGCCCGATTTGGCATCGAGGCGCGCGAGACCCTCGAAAGTCGTCGGTGAAGTCGGTTTGGAGTAATATAACTTATTTCTCCACACCGCCGTTGGACGAAATGGTGATTTCGGTTTCGCACCATTACGTGTGTGTGCGCGCGCGATCTCGGGCGCACGCACGTGTGTGTGTGTGAGTTTTGGAGCCGAGACAACAATCATTGGTTTGCGGGGGGAGTGAACGCACAGCATCGGCTGCGTGGTCAACGAAATTACGTCAAGTGTCGGCGGCAGACCCGGCCCGGCCGCTATGCAACAGGGTTCATCGGTTTTAAAGTCCCGGCCCGGGTGGAGGGAGCGTAACTGTGTTGCATTACTTCTGATGGGCTTTTGAACAATTACTTATAAATAGATACAATTGCATAATGGCACACCGCATCACACTGTTTGACATTTTGCGTCTGGTGATTGAAGCTGCTTTCATGTTATGATCGAAGAGGTTTTTTTTCGGGAAGAGAGAAACATTAAACAATGGTTTGTCATCGATTCGCATCTGGCATAAAGGGACTTCCAGACACCACACATTTCAATTGGTTTTTCTGCACGTTTTGACCTTAGAATAGATATATTCTCGATTTGAGTTTAGTAACATGGTAAACTGGAAAAGTGTTATGAAAGGAACAGGGTTGCTATACGCCGAACTTTATGTCAATATCTACCGTATTTAAAATTGAACTTCCTTCTGTAGGCACTTATAAATAAATTGGTAAAATTTGAAACAATTAGTTTCAAAAAATTGTTGGTTTCTATTGGAACACTATTTTGATTCATTTAAGATCAAAGGGTTACATTACGTTTTTGGATATTTCTTCGTTTGAGTTATCAGTTAAGCAGCTTCAGACGTGTTCTTCTCTACAGTGAAATAGCAACAAATAGATCCAGATTTATTAATTTGCGTTGTTTATAGAAGCGCTTTGTTTGCATTTGTTACAGCATTTCAAACAATAATTGAGCAAACAATTTTTAGGTGAATTACAATCAATCATCTCAAAAATAAAACATTTTTTTATTTAAAATTTATCTGTTTTTGGGTTCTCATGGTTGGTTTAACCCGTTTATAATAACAGTTTTTAATTATTTATAATTAACGTGAAACCCTTTACAAAAAAATATCTGTTTTCGAACTCTCATGGTTGTTTTAGCGGTATAAGTCAAGTATAAATCCATTTTAAGCTGCTTATACAGGAAAAGTTACATAGGTAAATGTACTAAAAAGAGGAAATCGTATTTTTATGTCGTATTGCTGAGTATATATTAAAAATAAATTAAACATATTTGACAACAACGAACATTCAACATTACAACTATATGAGGTTCGTTATATTTTTATAATAAGAACACTTATCATACAAATAAAGAAAATGTGGAATTATTTTCCCACTCAGAACTGTTTCCTACTGCATACTTATATGAGGCAGAAGTGGTTTCAATGTAACGTTAATAACCTGCAATGTAAATAAAATTCTTAAAAATTCAGAATACTGTGAGTAAATAACTCGTAAAGGAAAAAACGAATGTAAAGTAAATTTCTCATTTATACAAATCAACCACCATCTCTTCGATAGTAAAACTCCCTCACATTTCACCATTTCACAACAAAAAACGAATAAACGTGAAGTCTCGCAATCACTCACTACCATTCGCAGTACATTCGACGTGTCGCAATGCAACCGCAGCACCGTCCCGCCGTCGTAACGCTCGCAAACAAATTGTGCAAAAGCCCACAGATGCAGCCATCGGCGCCCGGCCCGGCAGAGGAAGATTTAGAAGCGTGCAAAGCGACAACACAACACAAAAAAAAACGAAACGAGCGCGGCAGAAAGGAGAGTGCCGGGGAATGGCAGTAGCCGGGCGCGCGCGCTTCTCTGTGTATGTGTATTACGCGCTCCATTTTCTTCGTCATAACGTGTGTGACGTCGCGTAATGACAGCGCGAGCCAGCGGTGGGACGTGCCGCTGATAGTGCCGCGCGGTTTCGACCTGGTAGTGACCTCCTCCGGCACGCATTTTCGGTTTCGATTTGTTTAATTGTTGCCCTCTCGCTCCCGCCCCGATCTGTGTCTCGTGCATGGCCCGCTCTGCCATTTTCGGGTTGTATAATGATACCGGCTCTTTGCACGGAGCGCGCGCGGATCGATCGCGCGTGAGGTAATGATCGTGACGTGCCGCCGGTGAGAGAGCGCGCTCGTACCGACTCTCGCTCGAGCGCGCGACGCAACGTTGGGTAACGTCTGCTAACCTTGAGCCCATTTCACAAGCCCACCACGGCTAGCTCCACCACCAGTGCAGAAGATGCAGTTCACCCACGGTGGATCTGCACAGCTTCACCGAGGGTGCGTGAGAGTGAGAGAGGAGGCATGATCATGCGTTGTTATGTAGATCACACATTCACACACACATACGCACTAGACCCAGACAAAACCCGGAGGCTCGTGCGATTGCAAACACGGCTGGCGTTACGAAGTCAGTCTCGTTTTCGATCGTGACGATCGGTTTGAGTTTTCTCACTCACTCACTCACTCACTCACTCACGTACTCACGTCTCACCTTCGACCTATTGTTCAGGGAGGAGGGGGTGCAAATGTGGCCGCGAAAGAAGCATAAATTCGTAACATCCATCCACACGTGAGGGGCGTCCTATTGAATCGGGTTACCTCGATTCGATGTCGAATTGCTACCGAAACGGATTCGGGGTCTTTCGGGGATTGGGTTGAGCTGGGACCTCAAAGTCCGTGTAGGGGAAAGTCAACTGTGTGACACTGCAGTCACATGTGTTTGTTTGGGAGAGTGAGAGGCACAACATAACCACAGCATCGAAACATAACGTCACGCACGCATAACCTTCGCTGCGAATCCCACTCTCCCGCAGCTTCATGTGTCATTGCGTCAAACGCTGGACAGCACGCGGGCATACAGATCAGTTCTAGGCAAATCTTCACTGGGTCTTTGCCACCAACACACACACACTGCCGGCGCCCTCCCCAATGCGCTGACCTATCCGCGCCGCGCGTTTATTGGGGAGAGCCAATTTTATAATCGCATCGCCGATTGCACGCCGCATTACGTCACCCTTGTTACCTTTCGACGTTACCTCCCGGGACGGGCATGAAATTAAGGTTAAACCGAATGGAGGGGCCGGGCGGCCACCGAACGCGACCGCTGGCGAGTGGGGGCAGGTCGGCGTCAGTGCTGGCGGCGAGTTAAGCATCAGTAAGCGGATTGGTGTTTACGTCAGATAAAAGTAACGCGCCTGCATTCGGAGCCGTGACACGATTGCCTCACGGAATCGGAGCAAATCGGTGCCATTTCTTGCGACTCCGTATGCATTCCCCGTGGAAGCTTAAAGCTGGTGAGAGAAGTTGTCGTCAAAATTCATTTAACAACTCAGAGGAGGCTCCATCGTCTCGCTTCCGAGCGAAGACACCGAAACTTCTTGCAGCATCGCTGAACACGCAGTTCTCGGCGCTCGTGCCCGTGTGATGAACATGCTTACTTTGTAGCGTATTTTGCTTCCACCCACGACGCACCGCCGGCCGAAACTTTCGCACCGAACGCACCAAAACAATGTAAAATGCGTTACCGTAACGGCCGCGGGTAGATACCCATCGCGGGGTTGTAACCTCGTTTTTTTGTTTCGCTCTTCTTGCGCGACTCCCGCCCTGAGTGAAAGAGTTTGGCCCCGCGCGAAACGATAAGCTGCACCCGGGCCCGGCAGCATGGCCATGCAAAAACGGTTGCGTATGCAAAAACTTCTTTATCGTGCTTTACGGCTCGATTGTTGCGTTAGCTGCTCTGCAGCTGGGAGGAGCAGCAGGGGTAGGAGCGGCGAGGGGGTGTGTGTGATTTGTAATGTAACGATCTCCGCGCGGGTGGGCGGAGGTGGTGAAATTATGAACTGTGGAGGACGGCACGAAAAAAAGGCATGTTTGCTTCACGCGCGGCGACTTTTGTCTTACACGTGCGTGGACAAACGCAGTGTTGTGGGAGAAATTACATTGCTCCAGAAGAAGTTACGGTTCGGGAGGGAAAACATGGCTCGGATGAGTAAAGCAACTATTGACTGCTCGATTTAATTATTTCGCCAGAGAATTATACTAGAAAAAAATGGTATTAGAATATATATTTTTTCTTTAGTTGTGGTATCAATTTAAAGCTTTGAATAATAGTATCATTTGATTTTTTGTTTGACAATGTTTTTTTTTTTAATATTTATCATTATTTAAAATTGTTTTTTTTTTATATTCAACCATTTTCCAGCAATTTAGACATAAAATGGTACATATAAATCACACTTTCGTCTGCAAAACTACATTAAGAACAATGTATTACTCTTATATTCCTAGTTTAAGAACAGAACATCAGCTTTTGTCACGTTTTATGTCGTGTGTTGCTTCTGCATATAAATCATGGATAGCACCGAAGCTAGAATCTTTAAGGAAAACTAAAACAACCGGACAAAATTGCGTCTCAAACAGTATGTTACCGCAATTTAAACTGTTATTTATGTCATATTTTTTTAGCTTATATGACACGCACAAGAAAAGAGAGGCTAGTAAAAGCTCATCTTCCTCTTTCCGTCAATTTTTTACTATTTTTTCCTGCATTTATTGTTGTCATAATGTAATTTAAAATTTAATTGTTATAAGTGCAATCTCATATAGGTTATATGGACTTTTTTATTTTTTTCTGTATTTACAGAACAGTATTTTATATTTATCCTATTTTTATTGATTCATTCATAATTGTGACGTATTGTTTAAGTACTGCAGATCTTCTTGAAAAATTAATGAAGAATGAATCCTAACATGAACGAATGAATCAAACGTCAAGGTTTTAATTCTTCAGCAATATTCTCTTTCCAGAAACTTCACCTCAATTAAAAAGCTTTGCCTCTGATATCAAACAAAAGCAAGCTCAACACCCCCTACTAGCTTCTCAACACCTCATTATTCAGTGTGGCTCTTGCAGCACGACACGTGCTACACTTATGTCAGTGGTCTCAAAAAACGCGAAAAACATTCAGCCACCGCGTCAGGGACAAATGATGTTTGGGGAGGAAAAAAAACCCTCATCCACGTGTGTGTGTTTTTTTTTCGAGAGACAGACAAAAACAAAAAAAAGCCGCCCACAAACAGGAGAAGCAAAAGCAAGCAACAAAAGCACGCGCAAAATCCGAAGTAAGATACCACTGCGACCACTTTACTCGCACCGGTCGCCAAGCCGAACGCGTGGCGTGCCCTCCGCTGGACCTTTTCCTTTTGTCACATGAAAGGGGGGCTCAGGACGGCTCGGTTTTTGTTTTTTTTTTTTGCTTCCCCTTTAGTTGAAAGCTCGTCTCGCAACGGCTTTTCGCAACCGCGACTGCAGACCGCCGGCTTGCCGTGTGGGTGGCACAACCTACCGGCACAACGGCGGAGGGAGAGAAAGAGAGAGAATGGGAGCGAAAGGGAACCATTGGCGTTACGTATTTGTTTCACGGTTTCACGTGAGCTAACGTAATGCGGCACAATGCGGAGTGGAGGTCGCCACCGGTTGGGGGTGGTTGGCTCGGATAGGGCAAACACTATCGAAATGGTTACGCCAATTATGTAGATGTGTTTTAGGTCGGTCGAACTTTTTTTTTCCCCTGGCTTCTGCTGGCCCTCTCACTCGCTTCTCTTCTCGCCGCGATGACGTTTCGGTTCGTCTCGGTGCTTCCCGTACGCCTGAAAGAAGCTTTTTGGCGAAACGCATCCTACGGCCGGGCCGGGGTTGGGATTTGATCTGCATTTCAAACTTCTAGCCCGCGCCCAACGGTCACGTGCCCGTCGGCTGCAAACGGGGAGACCGCCGTCTCCACCGAAAACCCAGGGGGGCCATGGGTTGCCGCCGCACGTTGCTTTGATTTGTGAGCAAACGCAGTGGGTGGGAGCTGGGTGCACGTTTCCCAGAACCCTGAGCCTATGAAGCCATGGTTGTGTGAAAAGGGCAAGCGCGAGGGTTGCCTGCTGGAAAGGCAGCTCGGGAAAAAAGGGAGTGATTGGACGATTGGCTCTGATTAGGTCGGCGTCGACATCGTCGGTGCATTCGAGTGTTACATGATACCTTTGCCAATGCGGCCGGCGGACCCGTTCGCTGACAGTGGGTGTTAGCTAATGACGACTCGTGCCCGCAAGAACATATTTATCCTATTTTTATTGATTCATTCATAATTGTGACGTATTGTTTAAGTACTGCAGATCTTCTTGAAAAATTAATGAAGAATGAATCCTAACATGAACGAATGAATCAAACGTCAAGGTTTTAATTCTTCAGCAATATTCTCTTTCCAGAAACTTCACCTCAATTAAAAAGCTTTGCCTCTGATATCAAACAAAAGCAAGCTCAACACCCCCTACTAGCTTCTCAACACCTCATTATTCAGTGTGGCTCTTGCAGCACGACACGTGCTACACTTATGTCAGTGGTCTCAAAAAACGCGAAAAACATTCAGCCACCGCGTCAGGGACAAATGATGTTTGGGGAGGAAAAAAAACCCTCATCCACGTGTGTGTGTTTTTTTTTCGAGAGACAGACAAAAACAAAAAAAGCCGCCCACAAACAGGAGAAGCAAAAGCAAGCAACAAAAGCACGCGCAAAATCCGAAGTAAGATACCACTGCGACCACTTTACTCGCACCGGTCGCCAAGCCGAACGCGTGGCGTGCCCTCCGCTGGACCTTTTCCTTTTGTCACATGAAAGGGGGGCTCAGGACGGCTCGGTTTTTGTTTTTTTTTTGCTTCCCCTTCAGTTGAAAGCTCGTCTCGCAACGGCTTAATTGAATTCCTACCCACTAATTTTAAATACTTTAATGTAACAACATCTCAATCCATTTAAAGCATGAGTAGCAAAATAATGTTGTTCAAGACAGAAGTCACAAACAGTGACAGAAGTTGAAACACAAGCAAATAGTATAAAGTTTTTGGGAAATCAAATACATTCAAGACGTGAAAAATCAATTCGTCAAATCCTAAACAAAATTAAATTTTTGAAAATATGTAATTGTTATTTATGACAGATATTTCAAGTTTGTTCGTTTGATGTGTTGTATTTTGATCGTTCGTCACTGATGCTTTATGAGTGATATAATTAAGCATTCTTTACAATTTTGAAACTTTTTAATTTATTTGAATGTTTTTGAAAGTAATTAAATATAAACTTTTGCAATTTATAACTTATATGTGCTGAAAACCGAATATTGGGAGCTTAGCGACATTTTACATATTTTATTCTCTAAAAGGCTTCCAATTTCTGTTTGTTACTTTTCAACAAAAAGATAGAGATGTTCAAAATGAATTGCTACAAAACAACAGAGTACAAATACTTCTTCATGTTGTGTAGCACTTTCAAAGCAAATGTATCCGTCATGCATAGAAATCCTTTCAAGTTCACGGTGCGGTAGCTTAAAATATAGTCGTGTAAAACCGACACACGAAACCGCAAACAACAAGTCATGATCTCATTCGTCAACCGATTCTACGGTCGCCCGGTATGGCTTCTGGCAAGGAAGAACGCAACAAAAAAGAAACTCATAATAGAAACCCCTTAAGGACCCTTTCGCGTCCTTACGCGACGCCTTCACACGGTCGGTAATCGTTTGTACAACACGATTTTCATTCTCTCGTACAACTTGCCGCACCGGGCCCGAAAGGAGGAAGAATTTCGAATAAATTACTCACGATAAAAGCGCGCAAGAAAGGAACGGTCGCTCCAAT
>KZ072067.1:249461-261049 GCA_002091845.1 Anopheles cracens
CGCTTCCCCGAGTGGATGTAAACAAACACAAGCACTAACTACTACCGGGCCGTGGGGTTCTTTTGCGTACACACGTTTGCGTGCGCTCTGCCACAATGCGTTCCTGGCCGCCGGTGTAAGGGTAAATTCCTCCTCCTCACCGTAAATGGAACCACAGGCTGGATAGCAAAGACCACTTTCGGGGGTAAGTTAATCAGGACGCTCCGAAAAAACAAACATCCTGGCACACAGCCATTACGCGCTGATAGAGTGTAATTGGTGGGTGAAAGCAA
Source organism: Anopheles cracens (assembly GCA_002091845.1). Lineage (NCBI taxonomy): Eukaryota > Metazoa > Arthropoda > Insecta > Diptera > Culicidae > Anopheles > Anopheles cracens. The sequence goes on from KZ072067.1 coordinate 249,734, forward strand.
TGAGTGTTATATTTGCGGATAACTTTTGGCACTTTCATGCTGAGCTGTAAACATTTGGCTAGATTTGCTACTTCTCTTCTAACTGCTTGTAACTCATTTGGTAAAATGTAAAAAAATATAATGAAATTTTTCACGTTTTTTTGTTTTGTTTTTTTTTGCAAGAGTATTACAAGAAACGAACGCAAATCAGAAAATCATGTAGAAATTGTTTGGAAGAGGTTTTATATCGTTTATTATATTAGTTCACTTGATAGACTGATATATTTTTGTTTCACATCTTATATAATTTAAATACCAAATTTCTATGTGTTACATATACTCTAGATTAGTATGTGATGAAATTTGGAAAAAAAATCATGTTTAATTCATACAACCGAAGAATCAGTTTTGTGTGTTTATATTCAACAAAATTAGTACATAATTTACTATAAATCTGATAATATTACATATAATTCGAGCCAAGTATTGATTATCATTGCGGTCCAATCATTTCTTTTTTCATATGCCATTCTGCAAGCAATTTCCCCTATAAACCAGTTTTAATAGATTTTTTCATTTATTGTATTATTTGTGCTTTAAAATGTGTTTTAATTATAAAGTAATTGAATATAAAAAAATAAATTTAATGTGTAATAAAATACATTTTTTTCAAAATGTTTTTCCACTATTATTAAATTATCTTTTTACAGATTTTGGTCTTAAACCCCATGATATTGCTGCAGAAGAGTGCTTTCAGAAAACATAAATCCGAAGAAAACGAAAAAAAATCAGAAATTGTTGAGCAATTATTAAAGCAAATAAATTAGATAAATATGCTCCCCATTACAGAAGGAGGGTTATTTGCATAAACCATGTAATATTATTCTAAAAATACCAAACAGTTGACAAGAAAGGCCACCCGCACGCCCCGTCCCACCTCCCCACCACCCTCCGTATCCTGCCTGCAGTCAACCACACCGGGAGCGGGATGCAGGTGGTTATGCAAATTCTATTATAAAATATGTTTCCTCCAGCAAAACCGCCGTGCTGCCCCGTGACATCATGTAATATCAAAAATAGAGCAATAATAGGACGTAACTCCGCACCCGCTCCGCGCGACACAATGGCAAAAGTGCATTGCGCAACACCACGGCCATCTGCAATCGGCGCCGACGAAGGACACCGAAAGGGGTTGCGCGTGCGGTACGTAACGCGTATCCTCCGCGGCGGCTCGAACCGGGCGGGTGGCATGGGCTTTTCGTGCGCCATTAGAATGTGTCGCGTAGGTAGGAGCACGGAAGTGAACAAATCGGTTGCGTTATTTGCTCCGCGTGGCCGAGTAATTAACGGGCGGTTTTTTTTGTTGTTGTGAGGGCCGACCGTAAAACATTCTTATCGCGAAATACATTAACGCACTTTCCCTTCTAATCAAGCGCTCCTTATCACCGGCACCGCATAAATCCGCACGGTGCGTGCCTTCGTGCCGTTCGCCTGCCACGTCACGGGCCAGGAAAAACCCCTTCCCGAGTGGTGGAAACGTGCAACACCACACCGATGGCTAATGACTGGCTGGAAACGGGGGACTTCGCTCTCTCTCTCTCGCTCTTTTGTTCATTTGCTCTCCTGTATTTGATGATGTTCCCAATCGGAAATTTCGGGAAGCGTGTGGGAGCGTTCGCTTCCAGGTCTCCCCCCCCACAACAAAAAAAAAACTCACACACATACCGAGATAATCAAACCTCCTCCTCCGGAAACGGCACGATCGGCGAGAGCGACGCGAACGCCTAGAATCTCCCGGAGAGAACCCCCCGGCGCGATTCGGGTGTGTGTATATGCTCGGGATGGTGTGCCACTGGCACCGTTGTCGCAATCGGCGGCGGAAAACTGTTGCATAATCGGTTTCGGTTTCGGTGTAGCGTGTGCCAGCATAACGCTTGTCACCCGCACATCCTCCTGGGCGTTCTCTCCCCCCGGTGCGTTCTGAGCGCAACAAAGTTGCGTGGTGGGTTCGACATACCGAATAAAAAAGGGAGAGAAAAAGCAAAACACCCAACTGTTGTGTAACAACGGGCCTTTTGGGGGGAGAGAGTGTAAATGATAATAAAGCGCGCCAGGCAAGCAGAACCAGCTTAGCACGGAGGAAGCCCCTGCTGCCGTAGTTTGAGTTTTATTTTCGTTTCGTGCCACGTCACGGGCCAGGAAAAACCCCTTCCCGAGTGGTGGAAACGTGCAACACCACACCGATGGCTAATGACTGGCTGGAAACGGGGGACTTCGCTCTCTCTCTCTCTCGCTCTTTTGTTCATTTGCTCTCCTGTATTTGATGATGTTCCCAATCGGAAATTTCGGGAAGCGTGTGGGAGCGTTCGCTTCCAGGTCTCCCCCCCACAACAAAAAAAACACTCACACACATACCGAGATAATCAAACCTCCTCCTCCGGAAACGGCACGATCGGCGAGAGCGACGCGAACGCCTAGAATCTCCCGGAGAGAACCCCCCGGCGCGATTCGGGTGTGTGTATATGCTCGGGATGGTGTGCCACTGGCACCGTTGTCGCAATCGGCGGCGGAAAACTGTTGCATAATCGGTTTCGGTTTCGGTGTAGCGTGTGCCAGCATAACGCTTGTCACCCGCACATCCTCCTGGGCGTTCTCTCCCCCCGGTGCGTTCTGAGCGCAACAAAGTTGCGTGGTGGGTTCGACATACCGAATAAAAAAGGGAGAGAAAAAGCAAAACACCCAACTGTTGTGTAACAACGGGCCTTTTGGGGGGAGAGAGTGTAAATGATAATAAAGCGCGCCAGGCAAGCAGAACCAGCTTAGCACGGAGGAAGCCCCTGCTGCCGTAGTTTGAGTTTTATTTTCGTTTCGTTCCTTAATATAAACACGTAAGTACTCCAGCTCTCCACTTCGCGCCGAAGCGGTAGAAGCACAAGAAATGGTAAAGAAGTAAGAGAACGAAAAAAAAACAACGCACCAACTTTTAAAGCGTGAAGTGGAAGATGATTCACATCCGCCGGTGGGTTCGCGCTGGAAAACGACGTCCATTCATGACGCCCGAGAACGCGGGCGTTGTGTACGTGCCGTGCGCGCCAGGCACGTCGTGCCGATGACCGGGCGGAAAAACCCGACCCGCGCGCTTCTGTTATGTAAACAGCGCGCGCGCCCCGGTTGCATCAGAACGCATCGGCGAAGATGCGCTAGAACGCTTGCGGAGCTCACTCCCGGAAGGCTGGAATCGAATTCAATACGTTGGAAAACCGAGCGATCGTCTCCGGCTCGAGTGTGTGAATCATCTCGTTTTGGATACGATTCTGATCTTCTCGTGGCCCCACAAGAGATAAGCCGATGAACGGGCGCGCGCGAGAGTGTGGTTGTTTACTGCGACGACGTCCCGGTTGGAATTCTCACCAGCGGACGCGTGAATGCGAAAGACACTCGCGAGCGAGAGAGGGAGAGCCTGAAGTGCTTCATTCACGCGACGAATGAGTAAAACAATGCCACTCGGTGGACGAATGATTGGGTTGGAGGAAGAGTTGTGATGAGATTGATTTGGTTCTTGCATAACACGCATCACGCATCAGGTCTTTTGTCCAGGCTAGTATATGAGCCGAATGATGACTCTTGGTGTATTGAAGAGTAAATGAGCGATAATCGAGGTTGAAAACATGATAAAATTGCTTTGGAGAGTAATATTTGATAGTTTCTGATAGCTTAGGCAGCGCTCTGGCACAACAAACGAACAAAACAAACAAACAAGACAAGTTCGATAACGTTCTCTGGCAATTGTCTGTTGTCTGGTCGAAATGTCATTATTTTGTTAAACTTCCACACTTTAACGTAATATAAACTACATAATTATTTTAAAAAACCACCGCGTAACTGTAAACAATATTTTTTTGACGTTTTGTGACGGATTTATTGCCAAGGTTTACACAGCATGAGTGGGAATCGAACATGCCAGACAAAACCGCATCGGTTTGTTTGAGACCGTGTTTGTCTGGTTTGTTCGCGACTGTCTGACCGAACACTCCCATATGATTGTATGGGTTTTTTTCGTGTCTGATGTCTTGTTCGAGAGGTGCCAGAGTGCTGCCTTATTGTGATTTCTTCGATATTGTTAGATCGGTTTTGATTATTGATTTTTTCTCGTTATTGATCAAACGCACAGATAAATTATTTTATGATTCTTATGAAACAGGTACCTTTTCCACTCTAGTCAAAATTTCTTAATAATTCTTCTACGTTTATTCAAGCAAAAATGCCGATACAAAACTCTTCCTAACTAAAATATTTAATTGAAATAATTAATAAAATAAAAATTCAATCGTCCGATAATTCGACCATCTCAAATTTATGGAAAATATCCGCACGAAAAAAGAACTTCTCACAAACGATTTTGCATGCCGATAAATATTTGTCTGTTAAACTGATTAGGGCGTACCTATTGGATTATAAAGATACTTTCACTCTTCTTTCCACACTTTTTTTGGTTTGGTAATCCCGCACGGCACGGCATGAAACACACAAGCCGGGAGGGCGCAAAAAAAAACCCTCCCCGAACGCGCAAAACGCATTAGGTAATCACGGACGAGGTGAGACGATGGGGGGTGCGATTGAGACGCACCGGGCCGGCTGCAGTACGCGTATGTAACGGTGGGGTGGGGAAGAAGATCTTACGCACGGCACACACACACGAACACACACTTATACGTTGATTCCCTTCGGGAGTTGTTTACTATTAAAGAGCCCAGCAGAGCAGAACCGTTCTGTAACCGTTCCCGTCGTTGCGACACGTCACTTCACAGTTCCCCAAGATCCGGTGGGGTGGTTAGAGGGCGGGGGGTGGGGTGGAATGGGTGAAGGGTTTGATGTGAAGAGTGAGACCATTTCCATTTATTCCCTGACCACGAGACGGACGGATATGTAAGCGTTTACATCACAAACCGTCCAGAACGGGTAATGAGAAGCACATAAATAAATTCATCGTCCTCACGTAATGATGACACAGATGGCGCCCGGTTCCACTGCTTCCACACACACACACACACGCACACAGTCACTCACACCAGCTCACGGCCCGTGTTCCAGCGAGACGGTTCTGTTGCGCGTCTCACTTCTCACTCGCGCCCCGTCTCGTTCTCGTTCTCGGTTACGTCGTAACGGAAGTGGCCAACCAGCTGTTATATCATCAGCCACGGTTGGAGCTGATGACGGTGATGTTCCACTGCATGCAACCACATTCCCACCCTCTGGAGCGAAGCATCCACCCAACCCCCCAAACCGATCGGGGGCATCGAGAACGAATTGATTCGGTAATCACTAACGCACGGGGCCGTGGAAGAGGCAGAACGAGCACGAAAAAAAACACCAACAAACAGACACACATTCACACAGTGCGCTTTCCGTGCTGCAGGCGGAACGCGTCACCAGAGAACACTTACATCACAAGTAACCCTTATTTGTGTATGCAATCTTTGATTTATTTACGCGTTTGCAATCACCACCGAAAAATCGACCACTTACTTTCCGCGGCTGGCAGGGAGGTCAACTGATTACAAAACACACTCGCACCGACACAAGCGACACACACACGTTTTCGATAGCGTTGCGCTGTTTATTCTGCACTATTTTGTTGCACTTCTGTGTCCGTGGGTTTGTTTGTTTTTCCGTTGTTCCCCGAGACACACACACACACAATTACACAACTCGCTCAACAATTGGGGAGTCCCGGGAGTTACGGGCAAGGAGTTTCCAGGACAGCCGTGTAACGCACGACGTTACGCGGTGGTTACGTGTTTTGCGCGCTCTTCTGCCGCGCGCGCGCTCAGCCCAGGTGGACGCTCCTCACGCGACAGCCAAAACAGCGCGGCCCGAAACGTAACCCAAACGAACAAACAGCAGGCGTGCGCGCGCCTCCACCTCGCACAACGGACACAGTGAAAATGGGAGACGGAGACGTCGACGACGGCCACGACCATGCCCGCGTGGTGAGTTCGCCGTGAGAGCGTCGAGAGTGAGCGGCGCTCGCGGTGTTCTTACGCACGGCACACACACACGAACACACACTTATACGTTGATTCCCTTCGGGAGTTGTTTACTATTAAAGAGCCCAGCAGAGCAGAACCGTTCTGTAACCGTTCCCGTCGTTGCGACACGTCACTTCACAGTTCCCCAAGATCCGGTGGGGTGGTTAGAGGGCGGGGGGTGGGGTGGAATGGGTGAAGGGTTTGATGTGAAGAGTGAGACCATTTCCATTTATTCCCTGACCACGAGACGGACGGATATGTAAGCGTTTACATCACAAACCGTCCAGAACGGGTAATGAGAAGCACATAAATAAATTCATCGTCCTCACGTAATGATGACACAGATGGCGCCCGGTTCCACTGCTTCCACACACACACACACACGCACACAGTCACTCACACCAGCTCACGGCCCGTGTTCCAGCGAGACGGTTCTGTTGCGCGTCTCACTTCTCACTCGCGCCCCGTCTCGTTCTCGTTCTCGGTTACGTCGTAACGGAAGTGGCCAACCAGCTGTTATATCATCAGCCACGGTTGGAGCTGATGACGGTGATGTTCCACTGCATGCAACCACATTCCCACCCTCTGGAGCGAAGCATCCACCCAACCCCCCAAACCGATCGGGGGCATCGAGAACGAATTGATTCGGTAATCACTAACGCACGGGGCCGTGGAAGAGGCAGAACGAGCACGAAAAAAACACCAACAAACAGACACACATTCACACACAGCAAACACAGTGCGCTTTCCGTGCTGCAGGCGGAACGCGTCACCAGAGAACACTTACATCACAAGTAACCCTTATTTGTGTATGCAATCTTTGATTTATTTACGCGTTTGCAATCACCACCGAAAAATCGACCACTTACTTTCCGCGGCTGGCAGGGAGGTCAACTGATTACAAAACACACTCGCACCGACACAAGCGACACACACACGTTTTCGATAGCGTTGCGCTGTTTATTCTGCACTATTTTGTTGCACTTCTGTGTCCGTGGGTTTGTTTGTTTTTCCGTTGTTCCCCGAGACACACACACACACAATTACACAACTCGCTCAACAATTGGGGAGTCCCGGGAGTTACGGGCAAGGAGTTTCCAGGACAGCCGTGTAACGCACGACGTTACGCGGTGGTTACGTGTTTTGCGCGCTCTTCTGCCGCGCGCGCGCTCAGCCCAGGTGGACGCTCCTCACGCGACAGCCAAAACAGCGCGGCCCGAAACGTAACCCAAACGAACAAACAGCAGGCGTGCGCGCGCCTCCACCTCGCACAACGGACACAGTGAAAATGGGAGACGGAGACGTCGACGACGGCCACGACCATGCCCGCGTGGTGAGTTCGCCGTGAGAGCGTCGAGAGTGAGCGGCGCTCGCGGTGTTCATTTTCCGCCGCCGGTCGGTTTTTGGCCACACGCCGTTATGCTCTCTCTTTATGTAACGCGCCGCCCCTGTTCACGCAACATAGCCTGCCCCTTCGCCGCCACTGTCCCGCACCGCCGCGATGGAGCAACTCCATTCACCTTCACTCGAATGGGTTCGGGGCAAATGAGCGATTTCGTGCCCTCCCTGTGCGGCTGATGCTGCTCACCGTCGGCGGCGTGGTTTCTGCAGTCGTCGCCGCCCGTATCTAGGTCAGTATTACAAGCCGTCTGCGCTGCTTTTTTTTCGGGTGTTCGGAGTGTTGGCTCCACCACCACCATCAACGCTTTCGGCACGGGGGTTGCTTAGTTGCGTGTCGAAAGCTCGGCGAAAGCACCCGCCGAAAAAGAGGAAGCCCAGTGGAGAAAAAAAGGGTTGCAGACTCTGCTCGCACTTGAGCTGCGAGGGGTGGTGGTACATTTTGGGTCACTAGCAATTACCACGGTTGCGGTGGCAAGGGCGTGCGGTGGTGTGCGCTATGCGAAGCAAATCCACCCGATCCTGGTGGTTAGGATGACGATGTTCTGAGTAGGAAACGATTTAAAGGGTCCTTGTTTGCATTTGCGTTTACTAAACAGCTTCGTCGGGCTGTATATTGATAGATTTGATTCTCCTGTGTTACATGTTTCCAATACATTTCTGAACAAAGTCAACTCAGATCTCAATACCACGTATTTCAACATTATGTATACCTAGGTGTCACACACGAAATAAACGTAGTTGTTTTATGTTAGTTTTAAGCTCTAGTTTTATTCTGATCGTATCCATTTGAGTTGTTGAAGCTTTTGCAAGATACGCACTTTACAGAAACTATTCCAGTCAATTTTCTCACTATTCCAATAGAAACAAAACAAATACGAAAAATGTTACTAAAACATCTGGAGCTGTGACATTAATCTGTGAGCATGAATTGTCTGTGATATGTTCAGGATGCTTGAGGTAGTTATGATATGATTATGAATTGGATGTTGTGTTTTGTTCTGCGCCCATTTGTCTGGATTTTATCTCACTTTGTTTCATATTCAACAAAGCAGGAGTAGTGTTGTGTCTTATAAATCTTTCGACGAGATTCAGATTCATGAATATTTCATTTAGGATTCATTCAGATTCATTCATGAGTCTTTGGAGATTCATGAATCTCTAAAGATTCATGAATCTCATGAATCTCAGGAGATTCATGAATCTCTAGGGATTCATGAATCCTTTGAATCTCTATATATACATAAATCTCATGAATCTCTAAAGATTTATTAATCTATAGAGATTCATAGGATTCATGAATCCCTAGAGAATCATGAATCTCCAGATATTCATGAGATTAGATTAGATTCATGTATCTTTAGAGATTAATAAATCTCTAGAGATTCATGAATCTTTGTTTCTGAGATTCAGATTTATTCATTTAGTTCAAAGATTCATTCAGATTCATGAACCTGAATCTCTGTTACCCAACACTAAGCAGGAGAGCATAAGATGTTACAGGAATAAATCATTTTTTCTACTGATGGCTGAAGCATTCGGTTAGCTTCATTTTGTGAAATGTTTTTAATATTAAATTATTACATTACATTACATTATTTAAGTGCTCTAAGCAGGTTCTTACAAAAGTAATTCCAATAATTCGATAATTTCAATGGTGGTCAACAACCAAATAAACTGTCAGGAGGATGACATACATCTCGATACATTCTTTTTTTTATTCTTCTTTTTTTCTTTTTTTTTCTTATTCTGATTCTTTTTCATATGCTTCTTTAATATCTTTTTTTCTTATTAATTGATGTAACGACCTTTGCGGTCACGGTGAACGGTTTACTAGAACAATTGCATCCACCGTAGTCAGTTAGTCACTTCTTGCTAGGGTGACACGGTCCAAATGAGTTGCGAAGACCGGTGGCGATACGACTACACCATCGGTCTGTCGGTAAATACTCCAAAGAAAAAGAAAATGTTTTACCGTGTTTGTCTATCGATTTATTCACGTTCATTAATGACTAACTGATTCAAATGAACTCTGATTTTGAGCTACTAATTGCAGTAAATTGGATATTGAACACTCACGAAAGTACATAACAATTCCACTAACATACACTTTGACGTTACAAGTCGTTACGAGAAGTTACACAGTCTTCTTTTCATGGATTGATCTTAAATAGGAGAAAGTGTATAATAATGAATTAAATGATCATTTGTCCGGCTTGTACTGACACAATTCATGTGACCACTAGTTTATTTAATGCATAGAACACATTTGCGCCGTCCATTTAGCTAGTGTTATTTTGAAACGATAAAACGATCCATCATCACCCTGCTACCATCTAGATTTAATAGAGTAGCAAACCCACCACAACCCGCTGGTTAGAAAAGCCCACCACTCTGCACCGAAAGCGGGATGGAAATTTATAGCCACCCAGCACGCAAAACTCGCGCCGTTAATCACCCGAACCGGCGGTTTCCAGCCGTCCGTCCTACGGTTGTCTCAAATGTCACGGAAAGATAAGATAAGAAAGGACGTCCACGGACTAGCCCAGCTACGAACCAGCGTGGACCGATTCTGGGAGACGGAAAAAACCTTACTTTGCTCACGTCGCCGGTTCTGTCGTCCAGGGCGCGCGTCGGTGTGAGTTCCAGCGCTAATTGGCCGATGGACCAAGAAAGGGACATTCGATAACGAACGTTCGCAGCGGTTCGCGTGAATAGTGGTGTTATGTTTTACTTTCGATTTCCGCAGGATGCGTTCGCAAACGTCGGAAAAGCGTTGGCCCGACGATCGTGGCCGTTTCTCCGAGAAAGATGCTGACTTCGTCGTAATGAAAGGAAACACGCTTCTAATGAGCGCTAATGATGTGCCCGACGTCTAATGAGCGCACGAGAAAATACGCTCATTGTGTTGGTTTGTTGCCGTTGAGAGTATGATTACATTTTTATATCGCCGTACTTTATGCTCGCGCGATGTAATATTTTTCCAGCACCGTGTCAGCGTTTCTTCCGCTCGATTGCAGCCAGCACACGGCTGGGGAAGGAATTTCAATTGCATCTCTTTATGCTGCTTCTAAACAAAAGCGGAAAGATTACATTTTTATATCGCCGTACTTTATGCTCGCGCGATGTAATATTTTTCCAGCACCGTGTCAGCGTTTCTTCCGCTCGATTGCAGCCAGCACACGGCTGGGGAAGGAATTTCAATTGCATCTCTTTATGCTGCTTCTAAACAAAAGCGGAACGGAAATAAGGTTCAACCGAACCGGAACGGCAGCCGCAGCAGCGGAGTAATCGTTCGATGTGCTCGAATTGGTCTGGATCCGGTTTTACGACCGGGTACCTTCCCACCGGCATCATCATCATCCGTTTAGCGAGGATACTCGCAACTCCATCTGGGTTCCGGTCGGTTTTACGGTTATGAACGCGTTGCTGCTTCCGGTGTCTGGCTGCCGGGCGCTTGACGCACGGAGCACATTTAATTTCCCTGGGCTGGTGTGAAGAGGAGACCTGAACAATACACCGGCGCAACACCTGTGAAGGAAGAAACGAGCAGACTGCTGCGGCTGAGAAAAGGACATAAAACTGGCCCAGCCGATCCAAAGCATCGGTTTGGCGCCAGCCTCTAATGGGGGTTTTCCCGACGATAGCGGATACGGAAGCTTTTTATCACTGTTCACTCTCTTCGGGCAGCTTTTTAAAGTGAGGTTTATTATTAAACTCTTCTTATATCTAAAGCCACTCAAACGACCGACACCCGCGAGGGAAGGTTCGCTTGAGTGGCACTTAAACTAATCTTAACCTACACTAAACTACACTAAATTATCTTATGGCAGACGTGTCCTCGCCACTACGGCCTTATTTCGCGCTAATAGTATATGCTATCACTGCCTTGGTGGCGGCACGCCTCTCA
>KZ072067.1:289000-307627 GCA_002091845.1 Anopheles cracens
AAACACACACACACACACGGACATGCAAAACGAGCGAGGTTAGCAAGCCCCGAAAAGTGGGGAAAAACACACAAAAAGAAAAGTTAACTCATGAGTTAAGCAACGCGGGCATGCGATTTGTTAGCGAGTGGGAAAGGGACGCGTTACACCAGCTCATGACAGGACCCAGCGAAGTTCGGCTTTGTTTTTGGTGAAAAGCGGGACATTTTTAAAACATATCCGGAGGCGCCAACCGAACGGAACACGCACGTCAGCAGGTTTGTAAAGCACGCAGTTTTTTTTTGTTCTGTTTTTTTCCTACTCTTTTACGAAACGTTCGCAAGTAGCTTTGTTCTTGTTCTTTTTTTTGTTGCTCGTTTTCATTTCTTTACCTCTCGCTCTCGCACGAGCACGTTGCGGGGTGTTTGAGAAGGTATATTTAACTCCCGAATCGATCGGTTTTCGTGTTCGTTTCTTATTTTGCTTCGATCGTTCCGCACTCGGAGGCGATTTTGCAAAGCCTCGCGCTGGGTCCGGTCCGAGGAGGAAGCGGCGTGTTAGATGGTTTTGAGCGGGTGGTTCGGGCACGGAATCACAAATCGGAGACAGTTCGCAATCGGTTTTCGGTGGATGTACTTACATTACTGCCGTACGGGGACTGCGAGCGGCCGTTCAGGTTGGCGTGAGCGTTGAGAGCAGCAGAGATGGCTTGAACGCCGGTCTTCTGGCCCCTGTGTGGGTGAGGCGATCGGGACGAACCGCCCAGTGGAGAATTGGAACGAGAATTGAAAGAAGACATTAGAATTGTTTCGACTTTCGATTTGCAAGCTGAAATGCATGAAGCGACTAGCGAGCGGGCGGTTTGGCGGCGTTTTACATAGATTTTACATAAACATGGGAAAATTTGATCGAAATAAGGTCAAAAGAGAAAAACAGAGGAACATACGCATTGAGGAAAATAATGGAAAAGGAGTTCAGGATAAATGACAACGATTAGATTGACTCAAAATTTATAGATGATGCCTTTTTGATATTCGCGAGAAATTAGAACATATGACTTTTTTTTATTAAAATTTTGCTTAAATGGATTTTAAAAGTGTATGAAACATCCCTAAACTGAAACATATGTTGAAAATTTAACATCATCGGAGTATGGAGTCGAACAAAATGTCAAGTTTAAGAAAAAGACTTTTCAAAACTGAGAAATAATGTGTTAATCAGCTACCCATAAACCTTTATCATAACCAAACAAATAAATCGTTTAAAATGGTTCAATCTGTGAGTTTCTTAGTTCATAAAAAAAAACTTGGAAAACTCACTTTTACTAACTTTAGACCGCAAATTGAATCGAAACAACTCTGGTTTAAAAATTTAAGTTTTGAAGTTTATTGAATATTGAACAAAATAATCAATCAATAAACATAACCTAACTTTATGATACGCAATCGCAGCAAAACATATTACATAATTATATGAAATGGCTAAAAATTCATCAACAATCTTTTTTGAGCTGCTATCTTGATTGAAAACGATTCAGCTGTATTTTTATGATAAAACTTGCAGACAAAATATTGAATAAAAACATTACTTGTTCGATTCCGATAAAGTTTTTCGTGAGATATATGTGTTTATGAACGGAGCTGATGCTGATGTTTACACAAGCACTTACTTCTTCAATTTTTTCTAAGACGAGAATGTATGTTTGCTTAAAGTCCAATAGATTTTACTTCCACACGCATCGAATCTATTCATCGCTCCAATCGTTCTCATTAAAGGTCTACACGTGCTTACAACTAACATCGCTTAGCCTAGACAAACTGCAAGTTCATATTTTTGGAGGTATTCTAGTTGCTTTCAAGAACGGTTTTGCTGGGAATGCTAGTGTAGGGAGCTTGTGATGTCCAGCAAGACCAATGGGAAGGGGAGAGAAAAGGGGGCAGTGGGACCAATTTTCCAGAGCAAAACCAAAACCGGCAGCAAAAGAAAATCAAAAGACATGGAATGTACACATGAAAGTTGGAAGAATTGATAAGAAAATGGGAAATAAGCAACAAAGCAATGACATAATACAGGCAGAGAAAAAATAAAGAAAGAAAGCAGAAAGGAAAGCAAAAGAAAGAGAAAGAGAGAGAAAGAGAGAGAGTGCGGATTTTAGGTGCGACCTGCTGGCGTAAGGGGTTCTCCGCGCGGATACGTACGGCAGCAAACTAGCCCCGTACGACGTTTACCGTGGGCTTGCCCATATCACCGCCGCGACACATGTGGAATGTACGCCCTGTTTACTTTTCGAAACACCTCCGAACACACGGCTGCCCTTTCCCTTTTCGCGGCTCACAATTATAGCTCACATTTCACTTGCATCTTGCGACACACCCTTCGCCAAAGCCTCGTTCCCACGTGGGGTGGGTACCGGCGGGCCGGCTCCTAGCCGAGACAATTATAAATCAATCATGTGACGCGTTTGACAAACGCGCTAGTAAGAGTCAAGTCACCTCACAAAAGAATCGAACTGCACGTCGACAAACACACACCCTCGGTGGCGTGCTCCACCAAGCGTCTGGAAAAGTGTCACTCGCTTTTGCATGCGCGCAACAAAGTGACCAGCAATGGCAGCAAATGCAACGCAATCGGCATGCATGTCGGTTTATGATCCATTAGTCAGCTAAGCGAAATCTCCTCGAACTCCTGTCGATAACGCCGATCCAAAACATCATGACTCACAGCGGGCAGCCTGGAGCTGGACAGGCGCAGTTGATGGCAACGCTTTTATCGCTACCCAGCTACCCCCAGGCAGCCCATCAACTGGCAGCTAGAATAGCGTGCCCTCTTGCGTGACTTGTCCACTCCCGAAACATGCGCAAATACTCAACACCATGTCGTGTGCAATTTAGGCGCGTCTGGAAGTCATTCCGCGCTGACGTTTCAGAATGCCTTTCGCGAGGTGCGTAAACCGGTTGCATGACTTGCCGGCGAGGCAATAGCGACGAGCACGTACTGCTGAGGACGCTCTTTCGAGCAGCTCCACAACTGTTGCAAAACAGGGATTTCCACACAAACAGATAACATGAAGAGAAAAAAAAACCTGTCACCGGTTTCCGCCCGCGAAGGGCATGTCTCCAGGCGCGCCGAAGAAGAAATAAACTTATTTAGAAGTTTGATTTATGACTCATTTTCCTCCGCTTGATTTCAGCCTATTGATTCTTGTTCTGCAGCCCGCAAACGGTTTCGCGTTCTCTGCCTCCCGAGGGGAGGTTGAGCATGAGAGAGAAGAAAAAAAGCTCCTGCTCACGAACCCATTTGAATGGAGAGCAGCGCGGGCTGGTTTATGAGAACTTTGAACTACCACATCCCGAACGCAACGGGTGCGTTTTTGTGTACGTTGTTTGCTATTCTGCTATTCTCCAGCTGAAGGCCTACCCTATTCGTGCGTGCCCCTTTTTCCCTCCCAAATAGACTCGGGCAGGGAGGCATACATATTTATCGCACTGTTTTATTCTAGGTCATAAATTACTGCCCGCGCCGTGCACCGATAGTGGGTCTGGCTATCTCTCCCAACCGAGGCACGGGTCGGTTCCGTCGCCCAGCACACGTTGCGGTGAAGGAGCATAATGAAAATGCATCGTGCTCCCGGCCACCGCATGATAATTGACAAACCGAAACAGGAAATTCGCTCGACGTGTGCATTTTCGCGGCTGCCCGTACCCAGCGATGGGACTCGGTTGGTGTGTATGTTTTGGCGAAGTTGATTAGGGGTTCTTTTGTTTTGAATTTATGTTGGCTCAAGTCGAGCGGGCTGTAGAAGGCGGCCGATAGCTTCGTAAGGGTGATCGAGCGTGAGGTTTTGCTGGGTTGGGATCTCCCGTGGGAGCTTTTTTTGGGGGGAGGAAAACGTAAAGCTTTGCTTGACCCAGTTGAAAAGGTTAGAAGGTCTGTCTTCGACCGATAGGACTTACCACGCATAGCATCACTTCCAGAAGAGACTTAGAGTGTGCTTGGAAGGTAATAGACAAAAATTTGATGTTTTTAATTTATACATTTATAAAGGCATATCCTTGATGTATGCTTGCGACACATTAACATATTTTTTTCCTCCGTTCTTGAGCAGTTTCAAGAGCTATATGAATTCGTTTCACCCATTTTTGAAATCGTTCCACCCGATCGCGAAGAGGTTATTATGCGCAGTAGAAAGATCGATCTCGAGCAAGTCGATACAATTTCGTCCATGTAAGTACTCAATCTGACACGTTAAATAGAGTGGGGAATCCCTGCGTGCTAAATGAATGGGTGGGAGAATTTCGTGATTGTGTGAAACGAAATAATGCAAATTTGGACACTGTTAAAAATGGATGAAAAATGCTCTATATCCAAGAACTTTATGAATCATTTCAATACGATTAAAAATTACGTTAAACTGCTTTAACAAACTTCAATATTTCGCAGTGACAATGAAGTAAATAAAAGAAAACTAAAATGGTTTGAAAAGTAAATAAATGATTTTTTAGCATAATATTAGTTGTGTTGTTTTAGGTTTTGATATTAATTTAATATTTATTTTAATATCTTCTAAATTTTCTTCCAGTTTGTGTACATAAGTGCATTAAATATCAAAATGGTTTTTTATCTGTGAAGAGGGATAATTGGTAATGTGTAGCCTTATAGAATAAGTTTAAGAATTGTGTGAAATACAACTAAAGTCAAAATGGGTTACGGGGCAGGAATATATGATTTTAAATACAAAATCACATGCCAGACTAATTTCATTGCAAGTCGTTCAAATTGACTTAAACCTAGGCCAGATAAAACAAACGAGATAAAATGGAAATCTTTGAATGTCATCTGAAATGTGCAATCAATATTCCACTTCACGCCCCTCCGATTCAACCTCGTGGTGTAACGTACCGATTTTATTTCCTTGTTGGACAACTTCACGTCCAGCTCGTACCAAAAAAAAAAAAAACACGCTCCGCTTTTCGCCTTGCAAACAATGTTCCCGGCCGTGTAGATGCAATAGATTCCCACGAGCTTTAAATCGGCACGTAAAAATGCGTACGGCGAAGGAAACATGCGGATCCAGTCCCGCGCCTTGGGTGGGAAGCGTAGATGGGCATAAAAGTTTTAATTTATGTGCAAATAAAGCTGACCAGCGGGCCAGGCGGTTTTGCCACCCGCGAAACACGCTTACCTTGCGCGGCGCATGTTTTGAGAGCCGCGCAAGCGCTCCTCGCCAAACAGCTGTGATGGGTCACATACACAAATAAGGCGATTATGAGAGGACGATAAGTGCGCGGCGGCCACTAATTTATGTAATTTTGCTTTCAATTACGGTCCACGTAACTGGCCGGCACTGGCGAGCGATTTCGGTGTCGGTGTGGTCCTTCTGTGTGGACTCCTCGGCTCGCATGCCATTGTCCTCCTCGGCACCGGATGCCGGATTCGCTGCGAAGATCATCTGTTGTGTTTTGGTGTGCGAAACACACCGAGAGGTCGAATATTTCGCAATCCCTGCTCGTGCGCACGCTTCAAATGCCTGCCTAATTTCAGTTATTTTCGAAAAGCAACGATCCTCGGTTCTCATCTGTTCCGAGTGTTCTGACGCGACAGAAAACGCTCGTCTCTGTCTTCCCTTTTATCCGCTGGAATTTGTACCGTCCCGTCCCGCGTGGCACGCACGCAAACGACACCGGAGCGAAGCGGCCGAGCTAAACGGGGCTCCGGAAAAGGAATTCGATCAATGAATCATGCTACATTCCAGCATCGGACCCGGTGCGTGTTGGAGGGTTTTTATTTTTATTTTACTTCTGCTGCAGCCTGCACCTCGATCGCTTTATCATACGGTGTGTTTTTTCCTGTCTTTCTTCTGTCGTCTTTTATTTTTATTCTGTTGGCCCGTTGTGTTCACACTTTCGTCCGGTCCGGTGGCCCTTTGGTGCACCGTTCGGTCGGTGGAATTCGGCGGAAGATAAAGTGCAAACGAAGCAGCATAAACGGTGCCTGACAAGGGGCTTATGAGTTCCAGATAATAATGACGTATGCGTGCGGTTGGGAGCTACCATGATCAGCGGTTTTTTTCTTATGTGGATGAGTCATCCGATCGGGTGTCGGGAAAGCCCGGGCTGAATGTGGTTAGAAGCCGATGTTTGTTGTGATAAAAGACGCGAGTGGGATGGTGATGATGTTTTTGACCAACGTTTACAACGTTTACAACGTTTACAATTAGTTTCTCTTAGCTCTTATTCTTTCCATTATGTATATGTAATTTTTGCAGTCGTTATTTTAATTTTATTTCATTTTTTTTTTCGAATTATAAAGAAAGAACGTAATTATTAAAATACTATGTAAATTAAATAAAAATGCTATAATGGCATGACATCTCAGTTGAATAATTGAAATTGAAGCTTGATTCATGTGTTGTTCAACTTTCATATTATGAAGCCATTTTCATATGAACAGATCATAAGGAACCGTGGGATTTGTATAATTTTCACTAGAATCATGGTTCACAATGAACTTTTCCTTATACGATGTATACGTTTAAAAGTTTGGAAAAGATTTCTTCAAACTTAGAGGCTTCAGATTTTTTATGGCATTTTTCTTAGCAATTAATTTCCAATACAAAACATTAATTTCAACTATGAAACAAGCAATTTTATTAGATTCACTAAAATAAAATTAATGTTTAACACTCAAACTCTCATTCTGTTTAACGGATCTCTGATATAAATTTAAAATTTATCTCTTAGTCAGGATTCCGTTTGCGTGCAGGTTTACCCCACTAATGAGCCACATCCTGCGCAAAAAAGAAAACAACATCACGTCGAAAGTGAAAACAAATGCACATGTTGTTGTTGTTCTCGAAACGACTCGTCATCAGCGCGACAAGATAATTGCAAACGTGGCCAATAAACCGGCCAGACATCCCTTTCGATGCATGTCGAATGCTCCCGAAACGAATGTACCTGCGAACCGGGGATTGGTTTACGATTGCATCAACGCAACATCCGACGCTGTCCCTTTCAATCAGTCACAGAGCGAAAGCGTGCCCGAGGAGTGTTTTTTCTCCTTCTTTCTCTCTCTCTCTCACTCTCTTCAACTCATAAACATTTTACAACCGCATTGATTCGGTCGAACGAACGATTTTACGAGCCCGTGTGCGGCTGCAAAACGTGCCTGCATTTCCGGTCCGGTCCCCGGGAATGCCGCAGCAGGTAGGCTCAGGTAGGACCACCACGATCGCGCCGACGTCGGCCGACTGCGAGTGGGCAATTCCATCGTCAGCCCACGTTGTCCCACGGCGTCTTCGGCGGAATCCGTCTCGGAAGAAACGGAAAGCTGGTGTGTTGCGATTATTATTGACAGCCGAACGCGAGGCGAAGATAACGAGGGTTTGTCCCGCTTGTCTAGGCCGACCCATCTGCGGGTGCCTACCGCAAACATTGCCCCAGACAGCACCGAAACCCGGCGTGGGGTCGCTTATCAGATAGGCGTTGACAGGGGACAGTGTGTGATTAGCGTGAGTGGGTCGCAAAGGCGAGCGATCTTCTGAGGAAGTTGAAAGTTGGACTACTTTAGCGTGTATTGCCCTTGCAGTGCACATTGTTCAACCTCCAAGGGTGTTTGACAATCAACTTAACTCACCACTGTGATTAATTTGGACTCATTTAAAGCATCACTTTTAAAACAAAATAACAGTAAAATGTAGAAATGTATTTACATTCTTTTCAAAAAATATAACCTAAGGCATTAAAACAATCGATAACACAAAAGAGTTGATAGAGAGAAATAAAAACAAACTAAATAATAGATTGCATTTTAAGCAAAGAATCGTCGTTTTCCTTTCAAATTACTTTCAATACGATTTTTATTGAAGTATATTTTATCAGATTAGAGTTTGGAATGTCTTGAATGTAACTTATGATAAAAGTATTTTCTAAGCAGAATTACATTATTCATTCATGTTTATTCATTTGAATATATTCATATAAATAGATATATTATTAAATGTATGGTTTTTAAGAAATGTATATTATTGATTATGTATTGTTATTGATTACGTATTCCGAACTTTAAACTTCATACTTTTTCTGCGCCAATAATTAGAAAAACGTTCAATAAGCATATACTAATTAATAAAAGAGCAATTTCTCGAGAAACGGATAGATACAAAGGAAGCAAAAAATGAGTTTTAACCGCCCTTCAACAATACGAGAACATTTGAAGTAACATTACAAAGTTGTTACGATTCCCATATTTATTAGCTTATGTTTTTGTCCGTATAGATAATAAAAAATAAGTATCTTAGTTTCTTCAAAACATAAACATTGACATGCTCGTTAAACCTGAGAGGATATAGCTGCAAAACACAAATCCCTTCCGCATCTGATCCTTTTCCCTTTTTCGCGTTCAGTACCTGCCAGGTTCAAAGACTTGTTCGCATTGTCTCAACGTCACCGGTTGATGACAAATATAAATTGATCCCATCGTCCGTACACACGTACATCCAGGCCCGTTTCCGTTTCCGACCCGGGACGCCAAGGACGCCTGTCCCGCTGGCCGGCAGAAGAGCAAACGAGCAAAACAAAACCGAAAAATGACATCACTTAAAACCTGCCCGGCGGGACGGATATTATTTATGACCGCCTGGCGGACGGTTGTCGTGACGTTCTGTTGCTGTTTGCGCCTGCTGCATTCTCGCGTTCCCGGGCGGCATGAACCTTCGGACACAGCCGACGGCACTAGCAGGGTAAACGATCCCACCAGGCCGAGCTCGAAGCTTTTGCAATGATTAACACAAAATTAATAGAACTGGTGCATCGCGCACGGATTGAAACAATCAAACATTTCCCAAGACCGTTCCGTGCTGGGGCATCCCGCACCGAAGGCATCTGGCGAAGGCATCCCCTTTGCCGCAGAGGGTCCAGAGAAATGAAGAATGTCTCGGTGCGCTGCGCTGGTCGGAAACAATCTAAACAGCGTGCGCCGCGTCGCTTTCAAGATGCCGCTGTATGTTGAGATTATGATTGAAATTGAATCTTACTCGCTCTCTCTCTCTCTCTTGCTCTCTTTTCTTTCTTTCTTGCTCACCACCCCGCTGCGTTTGCGGCGCATATGACGGACGGGTTGTATCGCGATTCCCAAGGGAACCGGTCGGTACGGCTGGCAGCCGCCTGAGAGAAAAACCGTGGCGACAGGAATGCACGGAACTTTTTATTTTCTGCGTTTTCCCCGGCCTGTTTTTGCAACACTGTGCAATGTGCATTGAAGCGACCCGATGGGGGGATGCGGCCCGGTTCGTTTGTCGGTGCGCAAGGTTGGCCAGAGTTCAAGGGCAGGGCTCGGCTTGGTGCATCACAACATTCGGCACGCAGAAGGGCTCACCTGTGCCGTACCTGTGCCCTGAAGCGCGAACGTTGATCGTTGATTGTTTTATTGATAACCGCACTTTATGGGCATTTTATGGGCTTATTGTTACAAATGCGTAGCGGCACCGCGACAGGACGCGTCGGTGGAATGGATACGATCAATTATCGGTACCATCGTACAGAACGCCGTGGTGCAAGGGAATGTGCAAGCGATTAACAGGCAGACCCTAGCCACGGGTAGTAATATTATTAATGAACCACAGTTGGGGCCATAAATAAAGCGAGAAACAAAATTGACAATAGAACCCATTTAGATTCGTGTACTGATATATAATAGTTAGCTCATTGGATAAACATGAAATTATTGAACATAGCTATCTGTTAGTGGAACATGCGTAGAATTATCTTTTTCATGCCAAACAATTAGTTTTCAAGCCTCAAAATAAAACCATGACTCGTTATTTCAAAATTATTTACTATACTTTCCAAAAATTTCTAACTGCTATAAAACATCCCCAATTTTTCAGTCTCACATCAAGCTTCTTATCAAGTAATAGGTAATGCACAATAATTTTAAGCTATTTCTATTGCTGCTTTTAAAGATAGTTTTATTTCTGACTGTATTAAATACTGCTATACAATGAAATATAAAATGAAAATTTTGCGTTTTGATAAAAAAAAATTATATAATCGAGCTAGGGTCAGGAATATTAAATGAGATTTGATATCTGACAAATGTTAATGACATCAAAGCTTATCTGTTTTACGTTGTGTGTTTAATAAACAATCTACTACTAAAATTCCACTAATCCGCCAACTCGCTGTAGCACCAGCGGTGCGGAGAAGTCCTTGCCACCCTGCAGCCGGAAGCCCCAGGCCTGACCGTCGCCCCGCTGCAGACGCACTGTGATGAGATTGGCCATATCTAGAACGAAACGAACCGCAGAAACGGCAACGTGCATACATTATTCATCGATCATTGAGCAATTGAGATGTAGCGGCGAGTCGAGCCGGGAAGCTGCAGCGGCGGCTGCAAGATTGAAATCAATTCGTCGAACCGTCGAGAGCAAACATGCGCGGACCTTGAGACGCGGTGTACCCTTTCCGGAAACGACCCCAACGCCCCGAAGCGTCCCGGAAGCGTGAGAGTCGCGCGCCGTTGAAGAGGATCAGCTTTCGCACCGTCCCGTGAGCCTTGTGCGTGGCTGTACCTGCGTGTGCGATTGTGTTTGCGATCCGTCAGCCCCCCCTGAGTGGTTGTTATTTGTATTTATTTGCTTTTCAATTTGCGCCCAATCATGCTGCGGTCGCGGGTGTACAAAGTGAACCCTTTCTCTCCCGGTGCGCGCAGTGCATCAATCTCCCTATCCATCGTTTAGCTCACGGGGGCTTTAGCTCCAGCGCATTGACACGAATCTGATTGGTGCGGAGTATCTCCATGCCTTTCGTTTTTGCTTCGAGCATCCCGAAGCGACGAACTGCGATCGACCGCCGTTCTCATGCGCGGCTTTCGATGGCTTTTGATCAATGCCGCCGAGCCGGAGGAGAGCCGCTTCGGGTGGGTTTGCGTTCGTGACAAAACGGCACTCTCCCACACACCCACGGGCCGGGCCAAGGAAGAAGGTTGCCCGGGTCAGGACTCGCTGATGAGGCCATTGTCGTGAGCGGCCAGCGACGGGAAATGCAGCTGCACCGGCAGACAGAATGAAAGTAAAACGCTGTTTGCGGTTGTGTGCCGCTGGAAGCGGTGCAATTAACCGGTCGATCATGGTGTATGCGAGGACAATTTGAAGAAAATTGCGGACTATTAGAAACGGCGCGAGCAGCGAGGAAGTGCAGCAAATACCGGTCTTCAAATTAAGAGCTTAATTTTATTATGTTCTCGATCAAAGCATCCTGTAATTTGTTATTAATTAACAAAATTGCTTCATTTCGTGCGCTTCGCTGTAAATTGCTGCGCTGTCATCCGGGCACACGATCAAGATGTACCTCCAAACATATGTCCGCTCGACACGACCGATGACTTCAGGTTGAGGTCAACCCCTGAGGGGGAAGGCCAGCAACTAAACTCTCTTCGCAAGAGACCCCGTGGAAAGTTGCACAGCCATCCGCAGCATCCGCACAGCAAACCCCGTTCAAAGATTCTACGCTCCAAAGGCGCGTTTACCTGACAGAGAGTAATGGGCAAATTGTTGCCTCGTAGCTAAATCGATCCTGAGCTATGCAAATTTTATCCTCACCCGGTTCCCTCGTCATCGAGGAGCAGGAAACGAAGGCCTTTGTGCGGTTCGTTTCTTTATCTCGCCCCCCCCCCCCCCCCCCCCCCCCCCTCCCCCCCCACCCCCCCCCCCCCCCCCCCCGGTTTGCGTTCGTGACAAAACGGCACTCTCCCACACACCCACGGGCCGGGCCAAGGAAGAAGGTTGCCCGGGTCAGGACTCGCTGATGAGGCCATTGTCGTGAGCGGCCAGCGACGGGAAATGCAGCTGCACCGGCAGACAGAATGAAAGTAAAACGCTGTTTGCGGTTGTGTGCCGCTGGAAGCGGTGCAATTAACCGGTCGATCATGGTGCATGCGAGGACAATTTGAAGAAAATTGCGGACTATTAGAAACGGGGCGAGCAGCGAGGAAGTGCAACAAATACCGGTCTTCAAATTAAGAGCTTAATTTTATTAATGTTCTCGATCAAAGCATCCTGTAATTTGTTATTAATTAACAAAATTGCTTCATTTCGTGCGCTTCGCTGTAAATTGCTGCGCTGTCATCCTTGCACACGATCAAGATGTACCTCCAAACATATGTCCTCTCGACACGACCGATGACTTCACGTTGAGGTCAACCCCTGAGGGGGGAAGGCCAGCAACTAAACTCTCTTCGCAAGAGACCCCGTGGAAAGTTGCACAGCCATCCGTAGCATCCGCACAGCAAACCCCGTTCAAAGATTCTACGCTCCAGAGGCGCGTTTACCTGACAGAGAGTAATGGGCAAATTGTTGCCTCGTAGCTAAATCGATCCTGAGCTATGCAAATTTTATCCTCACCCGGTTCCCTCGTCATCGAGGAGCAGGAAACGAAGGCCTTTGTGCGGTTCGTTTCTTTATCTCGCCCCCCCCCCCTCTATCTCGATGCCCCGATCTCCTTCTCACTCGCAGCTTCATTTTTCGCCACTTACACGCCACCTCAAGGTCCCCGGGCCGTCCACACGGACGTGCACGCGGCGCTCGCGTCATCCTGCTCCGGTCGGAGCGTGATTAATGGTGATTTTCAATAGCCACACAGTCTCACCCATCCCAGCAGGGGTGAGGAGTTCTAGGAAGAAAGTTTGTCAAGACTGTCGGCGTTAGATGTCGATCTCGCGTCGACCTGATGGAGTGAGGCTTGCTGCGGCCCGGCCGTACTATAAAGGATGCGCTCG
This sequence comes from Anopheles cracens, assembly GCA_002091845.1. Lineage (NCBI taxonomy): Eukaryota > Metazoa > Arthropoda > Insecta > Diptera > Culicidae > Anopheles > Anopheles cracens. The sequence continues at coordinate 301,754 of KZ072067.1, forward strand.
TTTTGTCTGCTCTTTAGTGGTTAATAACGCCGTGGTGAATAGAGCGCGTGATGGAGCATGGAACTATTAGGAAGTCATTAAGGAAATTATCGGCATGACGTCCGGAATGGAGGAATGGAATTTGTTGCAACAAAGAGTGTTGGGACAGCTTATTAGATGGCATGTAAATGTTACAAGCGGTTGTAAATGTAAGGTATTATTATAAGGTGTATAAGGTGTATTATAAGGTGTATTATTATAACAATGAAAACAGTAACTCTTTTACTATCGTTTTTCCAAGCCAGGTTTCACTAGTAACAAGGAATAATCGATTTTTGTTTTGTTTTAAGTAATCGTGATATAAGAGCCTATTATGGAACTCAAACGGAAGAGTCTAATAGAGAAGGCGAATTTTCAGAGCACTGTAGTTTCAAACGTAGTGCAAAACTAAAAACCAAACACGAATTTTATCATGATTGAGCATTCTCTCAATCTGTTCCCAAACACTCAAGTTTGTTAAAATACCTGATATCAATTAATTTCCATTTAAATATAACGGTTTTGTTGGAGACTTTTCCGTTTGTCCTATTTGTCGTTTGTCCTACTTTTCATAATATGCCCTATAAACTTGTCATGCCTTATGTTATAAGAATTTCGGAAAAAACTATTATTTTATTTTCAACTAAACACATTTTTAAACACTTTTCAAGAAGTTGCCTGAATATTCATTTTTTCATTTTTTGCTTTCTATTTTCTATACAAAGACTTTGAGATTTGTGATGAAGATTTCATGTTTTTCGTATTTTACGATTTGAGAATCAAATTTAAAGAAGAAATCAAGCCTTTACAAAATCTAGATTAACAAATCGGAAGATGCGGTCATAATGCGTTAAAACTTGAACAGGAACTAAAAAAAATCGTCAGTAAAAGTATAATGAATTATTTGTTCCAGCGATTTAAGAAAAACACCTTAACTTAAAAAAGCATTTATCTTTCTTCAGAATTGAATCGTTTTCTCTGCATGAAACGCTTTCTCTTCTGATTTTCCATCTACACCAACCAGATTGTACGTTTCACTCCCACCGCGATTGACAAACGTAACGCTCGAACGACATGCAATCAGCCCATTACCCTGGGCGGCCACTTTCCTGTGCATTGTTCACTGCGGTGATTGATTTATCATCCAGTTTAAGGCCGAGACCGGGTGGCTCCCAACTACTCGTACTTAGCACCTCACCACGCCGAAACACATCGCGCTACGCCCCTCGAGTCCGCCCGTTAAACACTTTCCATTTCACTGATAAATTAACCATCGCCACCCGCCTGCGCCTGCGCCTGCGTGCCCCCGAAGCCACCCGAGATCATAATCATATTTCATTTGCAAATAAGTCTTTTCTTTGTCCCCTCGCCGGGGGCACTTGCACGCGCCTGCGTGACATCATACGAGCGTGTCATTTCGCGCACGGCCAACCACTCTCCCGCGGTGGGTTGTTTTTCGTTTGAAAATATTTTGCTTGCTCGACATTCCGGTCCCCCTCCGGGTGGCTCTGCGGGTTGTGTTTAAAGGAGAAGAAAGCCACAAAAAACACGCTCCATTAAACGGTCACAGAAAGCATCGGCTTGCGCCGGTGGAGTTGTGGTGGTGATGAAATTGTAGCAAAACCTTAAGGTGACTCAACGGCAAACCGTGTCTGGGGCCAGTTTGTGCCGACTTCATTCGGTACCAAACGCGTGGCGGAAGCAAACCTGCCGTTGGTTGCCTATGGAGTGTGATAAAGAGACAGTTTCGCATGTTTGCTTGCACGCAAATATTTGCTTAGCAGATGAATTCCACTGGCAGAAACGAACGATGGTGTAACTTAATTCCCGCATTAGATCACTCCACCCGAATCGATCACACTAGAGCAGTCTCCTTACCAGTGCAGACGAAAACGATCACGTGAGTTGGAGTGAAAATGAAAATTCAAACCGTTGCGTGACGCTGTCCCCCATCGGACGTGAAGAGAGTTTTGGATTTTCTTTTCACGGCACCAGTTCACAACCGACACAGTCGTTCACAGCGCGCTCGAAGACGTGGCGAAGGAACCCGCGGTCGAGCGTTTGCGTGACACCAATCGCAAACTGCAAATCGACGGCATTAGGTCCCGCTTTTAACTGGCCCCGCGTCGCTTTTAAGAGCCTTGTGCCGGGAACACTGAAGGGCGAGTTTCTCCTCTTTTCCACATACCCGAAAGGAATGCATTTATTCTGTCACGGCGTTAAGGTGAATCTTTCCTCGAGGGTTTTCCCAAAGTGGAGTCGTCTCGTCTGAGAGAGAATAATTACGGTGTTAAAAAGGTAAAGTATCTCACGTAGGAAGAAGCTTTCAGCTGTTTTTTTGCATGGAAAATCGAAACATATGAAGCATAATCTATTGGAAAGTGTGAGGAAGTTATTCTTCGATATTATCAAATTTATTATATAAAATTTAATGTTTTTGTACATTTTTTACCTCTCATGTTGTTAAAGATATATCTTACAACCCTGTTCAAATTTATTTTATATGTAACTTCATTCTTCATCTTAACGTAACGAAAGTGATCGTCTCACCAACGATCACCCCACAGGAACGACGGAAGAATACAAAAACACGGAACCACTTGAAAGCAAAACGATCGAACGTTGCGATTACACCGACGCCACGACGAACGACGAACAGAACAAACGCAGGATGTGAAACAATTATTTCCCACTATTTAAGAATTGTTCTGCCGGCACAGGGCGCCCTCGTCCCCCCCAAACGTCCCGGCGCGCTAACAAACACTGCAAACTGTCAAGAGTCGGAAGCCGGACCGGAGCTAGCCGTGGATGAAATCCATGTTCCGGGGAAGAAATTAACATCATTTATCGGGCTCTTCCAGTGGGCCAAACGTTCCCTCTCTCGCTGAAGTAACGTGATCTTCCTCCCTCTGGTGGTTGACTGAATAACAGCCCAACTCATTAATGCATCGAATTTATTAATCCACATTCTGGAAGAAAGGCAGAGAATCCAACCTCCCCCCCGGTCAAAGAGATGGGACCGTGCGGTCGATTTAACGCGCCCATCGCTGTCAGATTTGTGTTTCATTCAGCGTAAGATACGGTCGACGCACGGTTGATGATTCATTAAGAAATGCAACCGAGATCATCAGAGTGGCCGCAGCGCGGAGGGAGACGAGCAGTGGGTCGAGCAGCCGTTCTAGTAGACTGATTTATTTGGAACTGGTGCATCTTTCACTGCATCGCAGCGGCTACATTAATTCTTACGTCTGATCGCCGGCTACCACCTCGAGGGGAGGCTACTTTACTGAATGGAATCACTTGCCAACACGAAAGCGCCATTAGCTACATGGTTTTCTTCCATTCAACGGTTTTTGGTTCGCTGGTTTGTGCATTTATTTGTTGTTGTAATAATACACTGAATGTAGAATATGAAGAATTAAGTCAATTTCTAATGAACGTGAGTTTAACAACAAATTATTTAGCTAAAGTAAGCATTCCAAAGAGGTTAAGACTCATTACGAATTGGGAATAACTCAATCGCCTCATGCATTTTATAATAATTGCTAGATGCTATAGGTTGAAATGGAACAAACCTCTTCTATTATTATAAAAAATACTCATTTTTTTCTATTTTTCAAAACGACCTCATTAATCTACAAAATTGCTGATATTTTTCAATTTTATTGGTTTGAAAGCAGGTTTAAAATGTTTAATTTTATATAACCTTGAATAGGCATTGGCATTATATTCAAAACCTAAAACTATTTGATAATGTCACTTGTCAAGACATTTCATCAATTGACATGATCCAAGATTGTTCCTAGATGTTCAAGAACATAACTAAGACTCAGAACAGACTCAGATAATTAGAACAGTAGACAAACTGTTATAGTTATCTTGTGTAGTTCAGTACTATCAAACAAGTTTGAAATATAAACTAGCAAGATCAGATATGTCCACAGATATGTCCACAGTTATGAATCAGATATGCCCACAATGAAACGAAATTTTTAATACAACAGTTTTGAATATATCAATTGAATAATGCTGAGCATGTTGAAACATTTTCTTAAATATTTTGTTAAATAAATTTCCAACACTTTTGCCACCATTTAACACACGAACAGAAGTCCTTTAAGCTTGATGAGTATTGTAAATGCACAAAGAAAATGGCACACGCGGGTACACGCGTCAATCACACATGCATTCACCAATATGTTAAACAAACTAAAAATAATGACTGTACACGATTCAAACGATTGCATGCTTTCCTACGACACAGTGCGCAAAAGAGAGCTCCTCTCAGCATTCTCCCGACTTCGACCTCATTTGCACCGACCGCTGATCGAGTAGGCGCGTACGGCGCGTACACCGCACCCTTCCCGAAAGGTGCCCGCTGCTAAAAGGTCCACGTCAAACATAATTATTTAATGACCGAAGTGAAACCACCGCCGGTGTGGCTCAAACCCGCAGCATGCACTCAGCCTCGAGCCTTTCTCGCACTGCCACTGCCGCCGTCGCTAGTCTACCGTCCTAACATTGACATTGAAACTCACATTCGCCTGTCACTCGGCGTGCCGGTGTGACCGAGCGGGGCCACCTGTATTCGGGAGTCTGGTGGCCAACCTTCCCCGGTGGCCGTGCGGTTACTATGTAATCGGCTGGGCCGGGGCATCCGGCTGCATCCGCAACCATCGCACACATCTCAACACTTTCCCACATTTGCTTTTTTTCTCCTCTAGCGCTTTTCTGTGCGACCTATTTTTAAACAACCCCCCGCGCTCGTGCACACCGGCGTAGACACTCCGACGGATGCCCACCCAGTCGGCGCAAACGATCGGCGCGCGTTACACGGTGTCCTCTTCGCCGTGTGCACACATTTACTGCTCACTTTGCGAAACCGGCCAGCGAAAGGTTACGTTAGGGCATCTTCGCGAAAGGTCTGCTGGGTTGCTTTTTAGTGAGCTAAGAAGTTGCACACACACGAAAAACTCGCCCGTCAATCATATCGCCGGAGCCGGTACGAATCAGTTGGTGGGAGTTGCAAATTGGATCCTTCAAGCTTCATCACGTCCCGAGCGGAAGGTGCAGCTTGAGCGGGCTGAGCCGTAATTGGACACTGCACCGGTTGGGAGGGCGAAGCGTCCAGTTGCATTCGGCGATGGGAAGCGACTTGCGATCGTTCAGAAATCAGACTCCGAAAACGTTACTCGACGATCTTTGATGTGAGGGCTGTAAAGTTTTACGGCGAAGTGGGTTCATGTTTAGCTATAAATAACAAATCGTTATTGCTGCTCAGATAGCACGCCTCCGAGAACATGCGCTGTTGTGGGGCAGATTTTGGACAAGGATATGACTTCCTTGGAGAGAAGTAAGATAAACCGAGTTATAAAGCTCTTATTGCAAAACATTGCGAAACATGTTTTGGTTTATGCTTTAAGATACTAATTTATATACAATGCAATGTTTCTTGTAGCAGGGTGTTGAGTAAATAAGTTACATAGGACATCGGGAATCTTCAAGGTTTTCATGTATTTTAAAATTTTTAGCTCAAATTTCTAGTTCAATTCCATTCCAAAGATCGTCAATTTCACCGAATATCTACCCACACATGTGGAAGCAATCGAGTGCCTTGGATGGCGTTTAAATTATTGTTTTTTTTTTCTTAAATTTATTTTTACAATACAACTCCTACCTACCGATACCGAAAACTGCGATTGGAAGGCATTATTCGGGATTTTTTCGATCGTATCTTGTACACCACGAACGAAGCGAATGATCGTGATACTAACCGCCACACTACCGAACAAATAAAGCAAATAAATCTTCCCGTTCGTGCACATCCCCCATTCGCAAAGGGAGAGAGAAATTTCA